>JAUMHP010000070.1:18304146-18327300 GCA_032361065.1 Enteromius trimaculatus | reverse complement strand
TTAAATAAATGTAAACATAAAAACATGAAAAACACAAAATGTATATATATATATATATTAGTAGTGTATAGTAGTGTAGTAGTATGTACCTGGCAAACAGCAGAGGCCGAGCACATCTCTCCCGCGTGCATGCAGACTACTGTGGCTCATTATCCTCTCCTGTACAAACACAGACAGACAAAAAACAAATGAATGTTGTCTCACTATATGGTAAAATTAATAGGGGTTATATGTGCAACAAACTTCTGCATTGTTTAAAATGATAAGGTCATGTAATTTCCGCTCCAGGTCTTTTCTAGATGCTTAAATATAGAGATGTTTTACTCAAGAAGCCTTTAAAAGAGATACCAAAGATAACCAATGCTAAACCATACCTAAAAGTTTATATCTTCCTGTCCATAACATTGAGATATAAAAAAAATCTCAAAATACATTCATTAGTCGGGCTGATGCACACTATGAATACATTATGCATGTATTTTTTTTGCCTTCAGTTACAGGAAATGAGGCCTACAACTAAATGCACATATCAGAATAGTGGTTTTAACAAGATGTAAAAAAGCACCTACTGGAACTATATTTAAATTGCATTAATCTCTATATAGACTTTTTAGGTTTCATTTCACTGCAGTGCAACTCAACCACACAAGTAGGTTAAACTGAACACACTGATATTATCTATTTATAACAAAGCGGCTTTCATTTGAACATCACTGCTGGGTAGAACAGAAGCCTAACAGGGATGACATGCTTCCAGAAGTCTGAACCCACAGTTCTAATACACCTCAAAAGGAGTAAGAGCTGCAGTGTCTCTAACTTTTCGACATTGAGAGTTTGAACCAGAAGCACCTGGCACACCTGCACTTATTTAGATATTCAGAGTTGAAATAAACCATAAGAGAACAGAACAGGTTCAAGAAATGTTGTATTGCCAACACTAGCACCATCTGAGAACTTGCTAGCTTGTCACTAATACTAAACTGTCTTGATATTAGATTATGTTAACACAAACAACCTCCATCCTATCCTGCAAAATAAATACGTTTTTAAAAACACAATTAAAAAAAAAGAAAAAAAAAGTAAAAACTAAAATAAACAAATAAGTTGTTACGTTTTAGCCATCCTTAATGAAGAAAGAACAGGAAATTAGGAAAAAAGGTCAAAAACTAAAGTCAAAAAACTCCAGGATAACTTTGCATATGATGCAGTTCTATTATTTTTGGAAATACTGCATAATTTACTGCTTGCTCATTAGTTTAAGTTTTGTATAAATTTCCTCATAAACATACTAGGCTCTAAAAGCAGTGCGAATCAAATTAAAATCCACCAGAACAAGCAGAAAAACAGTGTTTTATTCTGGTTTCCTCTGAACATGCCTGGAGTTTTTGTTTTTGATTTTTTAAAGGCTGGTGTTCCAGCCAAAACCTGAAGGAAAACAACACAACAACAAAGTGTTTCTAAACAGAGGCTCCATTTTAAAATGTAACTAGGACAGGAATAAGTGTGTGCACAAGTGTTTTTCAGGCTTAAGCATTTGAACGGTCACTTTTTATCACTCTGTGATCAGAAACAGAGAAGTCAAAACAAGCAAACACACTCTTTCATTAATGCGGATTTCAATCGAAACCTCACCCTGCAGTATTCATAAACGAATATAGATCTACAGAGAGGACTCATTAAGCATTCAAAGCCCATGCAGGAAACCGGACTGCTTAACATCTCCAAGGAAGTGAATAAATGTGCAATAAGCGCAGGACAGATAAAAAAAAAAAAAATTAAAAAAAAAAACCTCAGTAGCACATTTCTGCTGAGGGTTCAGTTTTTCAAGTCACATGGTCGCCACCGCTATCATGTAATCGCTCTCTTACTTCACCATTAAACGCATTCCTCCCTCCTTCCTTTCGGCTTCTGAGGGCAGAGGCAGCCAAGACTCATTGCAGTTTCCATTGCTCATGGCTTCCCCTGGTTTCTGTGGCCAGAGAATGCAGCTGAGGGAACATACAGGCCTCCTTCTCCACCGAACCAGCCAGGCCAGACTCGCAGAAACTAGACGACCAATGGGAATGGGGGAATGCACTGTGCCACCGTATAAACCTCACACTGTTAAGTTTATTAGTCATCGCCTAGAGGCACAATAAGGCTTTGTGCGGAGCATCAATCTAGAGCTAAATGAGGCAGCTAGAGGCCCGGTGGGACGCTTAAACCTATCGCTTTATAGAGCCCAGCTATTGTTCAGCGGCTCGTTATTTTCGCGTGCATCTCTCAGCTGCAGAGAAATGTCAACAAACGAGAACAATGCATCTATTTCTATTAAACGTTTGAAGTATTTTCTCTGTATGTCAGTTCAGATGGTTAAAAATAGCACCTTTGTTCTCAAACTAATACACCTGAGATGAAAAATTCTCGTCTAGCCTGCCTTTCCTGGACTTTATTTCCCAAATAAAACAGCTTGCATCATCATTCCTTAGGAAGACCGAAAACCCATCAATATTACAACAAGGATATTGTGATTAACTAAAATTTTTTATTTAAATGTATTTGATGTACCAAAATAACTAAAAATAAAAGAATTCAATAGACGTACTAAAAAAAAAAATCTAAAGTTAAATTAAAATTTAATATTAAACATTATTGGTGTTTTCAGTATCATTCATATACTATTATTGTTATCGTTAATATTTTAAATTACTTTTTTCCACATTGATTTTTTTTTGGCAATTTTTTATTTTAAAAACATCTATTATAATATTTATCAATTTGTATTTATTTTTTCTACTTGATTTTGTTTTGGATATTTTAATGCTTTAACTTTAAGCAAACAATTTAATTACTTTTTTTTATTTCTAACTATAATATAATTTCTTTCTTTATAATTTTTTTTATTTTATTTTTACTTTGTTAAATGCCATCATTATCTCACCAATTAAAATAACATGATTACTACTGCTCATATTTAAAGATCTGTAGCACTAAATAATAAACTTTGACATGTACCTCATTCTACAACATTTTTTTTAAGCTTTACCAATTTGATAAATCGCAATTAAATATTTTCACTTGAAGGAAGATAGATTAAGGACCTGAGTCACAGCTAGAGATCCAGAAAACCCTAGTTAACCACACAGCAACACACTAAAAATCTACTCAGAACACATCAACACCCACACAGCAACGCCACAATACCAAGAACTGTGACAGTCATTTAGGATTGGCAAGAATCACTCTCCACAAAGCTATTTTGCAAAACTAATTAAGTTTTGGATAAATTCATATGCACAAACCACCACTGTTGCAGCTGTTTGGGTCACATAAAATCTTATTCGGTGTCGTCATTCTCTTTATGGAGCTCAATAAAAAAAAAAAAAAAAAAAAGCAGCGCAGGAAAAGCTCCAAGGTCAATTAGAGGGTGTGTCTCTTTTATGTTATGCATCGCCTTTTTAAATAATTTAAAGTCAAAACAAACCTTCAGCAAATCTCTTATTTAAACAACCACTCATCTCGCACCAAAACAAGATCCACTTCGATAACATAAACGCAATTACATACGCCATATTCCACTCCAACCAAACAGGCAATAAAGAGATATTCCTGAGCTTCACACCCGAATATTAACATTTACATTGCATGTTATATTTATAGTTTATATATTTTTTAAACCATCAACATCCCAGACGAGCGGATCCCACAACACTCATTTGAAGAGTCTGAAATATGAAATATGTCAGCTCTGAAAATCTTTGTTATGACTGGTTTGAACTGGCTTAATGAGTTTTAAACAAAAACACCACTGTGGTGTAGTCTAGCCACAACTGCTACATTCACAATTCCTTCTCCATCTGTTCATTTACAGCACTGGATCAAAATATAGGTCGCCCCATACTCAAATGCACCAGCTTGGGTGGCCTCCATCCACACAATCTATACAATTCAGGGAAGAGTCTGACACTTGAGCAATACCGATTCACCTCCTCCACACCCAGAAAGTTCTGGGTAAGCTGTTTCCATGGCAACAGCCAGATGTTGAGCACACCGGGGCCTCCACGCTCTCCAGAAACCACGGGTGGAGGCATCTGCTAGCATTTTCCCCCCTCTGTGCAGCTTAAAATAGCCAGGGAAGAAGATTTAGGCGGTAGAGGTGAGCAGCAGCAGATTATAGATCAAGAAAGTAGATGATTCACTCTCCCATAATAAACTGGTTATCATTTACTCACTCTCTTGTCATTCAGACAAATGTATTATTTTCTTTTGATGGATGAAACACAAAGATGAGGTTAGTAGGAATGTCCTCTTTTCCAACCAAAAAAAATGAAAGGTAATTTAGATTGTCATTCAATTTAAATAATATATTTTGGTCCATACAAACAAAAAGATAGCAATCTATACTAAGTAAAAGTATACTAAGTCTATAGTAAAAAAATACTTAAAATATGTATATAAAATGTTATGCTACAATGCATTGCAACATATTTATGTCTCCAAGCATGCTTTATGAATGACTAAAACAGCTAAATAAAAACACACTCACCCCACCCTATGAGATAAAAAAAAACAGATTTCCTGAGAATAATAAAGGAGGCTCTGTTATCCAAACATATTTAGACATGATCATTTTTAAGTAACAAATACAACCAGCCAGACATTCCTCTCCCACTAAAGCAGATTTATGCTTTCTTTTAGTGTTTTTTTTTAATACCCTATTTTTTCCTAAATGGAAAAACTGACTCCTCAACCACAGATTGTGGACTTTTCAATTAAAAGAGTTTCTGGTGAAATAAAATGATGTGAATGCAGTTTCCAAATATAATAAATGCGAGAGTTATGGAGGATAGAGCACAGAACAGAAAAGTATATTCCACCATTCACAATCACAGCATCTGAAAAATACCACTGATGTAGTTCAGGTCCAAAACTAGTTAACCTGAGCTCAAATTCATATGCTAGAAAACATTAATCATTCTTAAAAAAAAAAAAAAAAGTACTTGGGAAAAGTATTCTTTTAATGGAAAACTGACTCCCATCAAAACAGCATATTGTGGGCAGATCCATTAAACCTTCTTAAAATAGTTATTACTTTATTATGAATTAATATGGATGTTTATATCATACGATGCAGAAATCAGAAAACAATAATCAACTTCTAAATAAAGGATGAATGCATTATTAGCTTACCTTCATGTCCGGGACCATCTGTCTCACTTTAAAGGTGGTTTTGGACCCGGTTAACATGATTTCAATCTAAAACAGCTCCGGACTAACAACATAAAAGGTGTATTTGAAAGAGGTTTGACGGTTTAATCCTGTCCATGTTAACGTTACTGAAATCGGATGGTCCGCGTCCAGGCTGCATCACTAAAGCGCTCTCACACATTTCTCCATCCGTGCTATGTTAATATACTCCACTAAACGTGAAATCATCTCTAACGGGAAGCTATTTTCACAAAAACGCGCTTTTTCCCCACCAGCATTTGTTTACAGCCCCTTCGCCATAGTGAAATGACACGGGTGTTACTGAGTAACAAAAACCAGGACCGAGTCTCTTAAAGGGGCAGTACCGCCAAAAACCGAATGCGCTTCTGTCCTTATGGACTGCTTCCATCCGTCTCTCAAAACCTAGAGAGAGAGCCGTAGCACTTTTGGACACCTGTGGACATATTCCAAATATCATACAAGAGTACTACTCCTACTATTTATACATAATATAGTATGTATACTATAAAAATAGCGTTTGCGTTTTCTGTATGAATTACTCACAAGATCTGACCTTTCATATGATAAAAATACTAGGTCACTACAAGGGGTTAAGGTTTGGCTAGTTAGCCCCTAACGGTAGATCTGCTGTTAAAATCTCTTTTCCCATTGACTAGCGTTTAAAGCGACAGGCTCTGTTTTAAGCGTTTACAGCACCCCTATTATGGCATTTTAAAAATTGCTAATATTGCTTTATTAGTCTCTTAAAACAGGTTTGCATGTATGAAAGGTAAAAAAAAAACACTTTAGTTTTCTCCAAAAATAGATTTAATTTTACCCCATTTCTAAATTATTCGTAAGCAACTCCTGTGAAGCAGTTGGAAGAATCAGTCTGTCTAAGCCCCTCCTTCCCGTGAGACCTCACTGCTGTGATTGGTCAGAGGGCGCAGTCCTTTATGACTCTGAATCACTGAAACGAGTCATTTTTAAAACTAATCCCAAGCTGAAATATTAGCATATTATAGATTAAAAAATATATGATATTATATATAGCCTGCCCACTTAGTCTGAATGAAAATGTGAACTCATTCTTGCTTTTGCAGCAGTAAAATAGCGCTTTCCCAGGTCAAACTAGAAGGGTGTTTCTGCACAATCAGAGGAGCTGCAGTTTCAGGACCCTAGTTCTAGGGACACAGTTCTAGGACCCTAGTTTTTTTGTCACAGGGCCATCTACCGACTGGGTGATGTAATGGCGGCTGTTGTTTCAGGAGCACAGATCGTGGACCCTGGTGTAGTAATATTTGTACATAGTATCAAAATTCAAAATGCATTAGATGTTAATAACAAAGTACGCAAAACCTGCTTTGAGTTACAATTTAAACAAATTATGAATAATTCTAATTGGAAAAAAAAGTTATATCAATTTTTAAACAACTGAAAAAAGTTGATTATCTTCAAAATCTTGGTTTCTTGAATTATGCTGTATATTGATTAACCTACTTTAAATGAACTAATAACTCAATATCAGATAAAATAATTCATCTTTAATCAGTGTTCTTGGTGATCCAGGTCAGTGGATGGCACTGTCACAAAAAACTAGTCCTAAAACTGGGGTCCTGAAACTGCTGCTCCTCTAGTTGTGCAGGACTGGGCTCACAAACTCTGCTTTACCAGGCAAAGCTTGATGAATGAAAACGAGCCAAATGACCAACCACTGCAGATTAGCTTCAGGCAAAGTAGGGGTATAAAAAAAAAATAATCGTTGAGCGAATCATTTGGAAGTTGTTGAGCAAGTCAGGTAAAATTAAACGCATATTATAAGACAATGAAATGTTTTTGACCTTGCATGCATATCAACATTTTCAACATATCAACAAATATGAAGCTTTCATTACCATAACGGAGGCACTTTGATTAAATAAATGCAGATTGGCTTGTTGTAAAAAACTTTTAATTAATAACTTAGAACTTTTAAATATGTTATATTATTTCTGCTATAAAAATGCTATTTATAAAAAAGGCAAAAAATGTATTTCAAAGCAATATTGAGGTATATACAGTAATGTAATTCCTTTTAAGGGGATAAATGTATAAAACATATGAGAAAATAGTATATGGAATTAAATATAGTCTGCATTCTATCATTCAGTCAATTCATCACTAATGCTAAGTAATACTAAGTTAAACCTGCTAACCTTAGACCAGTGTAAACTGAAATGGTACGAAGTAATTAAAAAGAACATTTACAGTGTACAAAATGCATCTAAATGCGCAAAATACTAGTCAATATTCATTAAGTTGTTGACTGCACCATAATTCTCAGATTGCACTTCAAACACAAACACTTGACATTCCCATAGCTTTGACACCCTAGTTACCTTGTCACTGCCGTATCAAAGAACCATTTCCGCAACGTCCAAACAGTAGAGAGACTGAGACAGGCGTCTTTACATTACGATGTGCCCAGCATCAGCGCTCAGGTGGTTATGAACACGATGCAGTGTGCACTGCGTGGAAGAGGCTTCCACTTGAAATGGATACCTGCAAACCAAAAACAAATGAAAACTGATCCCAAAGATATCAGTGTTCATATTACTAATTCATCAGACTCTCACTTTGAATTTATTAGAGCAAAAGAACTCGAGCAATAGCCCACAAAAATACCTCATAAATAATACAAACATCCGGAGCACTAATCTGACAATTTCTCACATTATATAGCAAGTGAACGCAAAATAAGCCGTCAGCAATTAAATATGAACTCGCATTGAGGAGAGTAAGCGTTATTTATGCTTTACCCTGTACACTGTGCCCTAACACAGGGCAAAGATCACATGCTGTGGTAATTAGCAGTCTTAAATGGCACACAGTGCTTGCTGGAAATTAAAATTAAATGACTATACCTTGCCGTAACTCAAGATATTTCTGAAACAACTGCAAAGCTCAGATGCATTTTGTAGCCGAGTACGCTCGCTTATGACTGTTGTTTTTGTTCTTAATTTAGGTTTCCACACATCCATACGGATTACTGGAAAAATCAGAGAAAATATTTAAGAGACGAGCCTTCAAATATTGAAAAACTTATTTTTTAAAATATTGTAATCACTCCAAGATGTTTATTACTATTACACTTTTCACTTCACAAGACATTATATTATGAACTCAAGACGTGTGGATTATTGTGATGTTTCTATCTGTTTGGACTCTCATTCTGACGGCACTCATTCACTGCAAAGGTAATGTTGTAATGTAATGTTGAAAGCTTGTGTCACTGTAAAAAAAAAAACGTTTGTTATTATAAAGGCCCCAATATAAACACATGAAGAGAATGAGGGTGCAAAATAAAGTCAATACAAACAACAGTTTAAATACAATGAGAATTTTATTAAAACGGTGCAAAAAGAAAAGATAAAAATAAAATAAAACTAACATAAAAATCAGATGTTCTTTCCACCTAGATTGCACTGTCACACAGCCTGGGGTCACCTCTCAAACAAGGAGAAAGGTAAACGGCTGAAAACAAACACAAATTGCCCAATTAGCCAGAAGTAATGCACAAATATGATTAGATAAATTGCATCTGCCAGTTCTGTACATGCAACAGTTTCAGTCTCATGCAAATTCGAGAACGCTGATGACTGTAGCTCTGTCACATCCATGAAAACATACCATATAAAAATAGTAAGCTACATCATAACAAAACAAAGCCCACTGTATTAAATAAGAGAATTTAGTGTGTGAAAACTGATGGCGGTGGACGCCACCAAAACTTCAGCGAGTATCATAATTCGCTTTCAAAATAGGAATCTTCAGGAGGCCCGTCTGTTTGACAACTAGCCACGTAAGAAAGAACATCCTAGTTTCAGAACTGAACATCCTAAACTCTTTGAAAAATCTTACTACAAATATATATTTTCAAATCATACCTTGTCAGATCACTGATGGAGAAATTAGTTTGTTCACAAGAAACACTCAGACTTAAGAGGCTTCTCTTGTCAGCCATCGTCGAACGCTCCAGAATACTGACTCCACCACCAACCAGGGTACGGTCCTACAGCATACATTCGTATCTTTAAAAAACACTGTAAAACTGCGCTTGGTTTACAAAAATAACTTGAATGTATTTATACAACAGTTTTATTTCATAATACAAAAATGTTTGCACTCTTATTGAAGTCCAATGCTCGGGGTGGCTGAATGAACTTTCCATTCGTTAAATAACTGGATCCGTTAAACGCAAGCGACGAGTACACTGGAAGGAGAACATAAACTCCAACTTAGAGTAGTTGTCATTGCACTGACAATTCCCTCTCGTTTCGTGCCTTAAAGCTGCAATAGGTTTGCAAAAAGCACAATTCACCAGACACGCACACACAAACACAAGCTCACACGCTTAATTCCTGTTCTTGGACTTAGAGTGGAAATCTGGGGAAATGGTGTATGCCTTATGTAAGAAAAATCAGTCAATCCTGATTTATATTCAAATGAAAGAGGAAAAAAAAAAAAATCAAAAGCAGCAGCAGCAGCAGCATACTCTTCGTTCTTTTTTTACACTACGAAAACGTGAGCAATCGCTCTCAAAAGGTCAGTAGGGATGCGCTGATTCAGACATAAAGGTGATAGCAAAAAAGAAACCTAAACAAGTGTGCCATCTATTGGTTATGAGAGTGAATAACATGTCAACGATTTCTTGCTGTCTTTGGGTGAAAAACAAAACTAGCAACCCGTCACTCTGTCAGAGATAAAAGACAATTTAGTGCTTTAAAACGTAAACTGAGAATGTACAGCATGGGAGATACCAGATGAAGAGAAGAGGTATGTTCAAATTTCGTTTGGATACTAACCTAGCATGTATTTAATTGTGCAAATCGGTAATGCAAATGTGGGAAAATTGTGGCCTTGAGCTGACAGAGTTATACAATTATTTGCATACGACTGATTACATCTCTATCGAGTGTTTTAGAAGCGGAAGGGGGTTCGCTGCGACTACAACACCAACTCTACATCTACCATCAATGCAGCACACTAACACTTAACCACATCAAATAAACGTGATCACAGCAGCAACATCCTCTTACAGTACTAAAGAGCCCATTTCACATGAGCAAAGACAGGGTAAAGGGATATTCGGTCGTCATTTCCTCACCCTCATGTCGTTCTGAACCAGCATGACTTACTTTCTCCTGAAGATCCAGACTGCTCTTTTCCATATAACGAATGTGCTCCAAGTTAAAATGCTGTAACTAAATATTATATGACAGGGAAACATGTAAATATGACATGTTACAGACTTCGGTTGTGCTATATTAGCAGTTTTGCCCTCTAACGTAGCTCTCATTCGCACATCCACATTGGCTTGTTGTGCTCAGTTAAGACACACGAACCAAATGGCGTTTGTCATCACTAGTGCCAAATTTGTCAGTATAGGCGAGATGGAGCGGAAGACTCTCTGTGAATAATGACTTCTGGTCCATTACTCACATTAAGTGATTGGTCCGCAATTACTTCCATTGTATGGAAAAGAACAATCTACTTTTGCATTTGCCAATCATACAGGTTTGGAATGGCATGCCAGGCTGAGGTTATAACAGTATGTTTGTTTCTGGCTGAATTGTACAACTAGCTGGCTTTTATGTCTGTTAACAGCGTAATAGGATTTTGAAAAGATAAACATCGATGCACCACGCATCGTGTAATTGAGATACCGAGTCCACAAATATCGACAACGCTATAATCAGCACTGCGAACCCAAAACCAAACAGAAGTAGAAATTCAGTTCAACAATCCCCCTGAACTAAGACTGAAAAGGCAACTAGGAAACAAGTGAGCTTGCGTACAACAGTGGCACCTACAGCCAAACCCTGACCTCCGCAGTTCTCCCTCCAGAACGGAGAGAAATGCCAGACTAGAAGCACAGCAACATAACAGTCTATTCATTATCACACCTGAAACCCACACGCGAAATCTCTGGACGTTAGAAAAGTGCTTGATTTGGTGCAGTGACTGCTCTGGGGGGGGGGTTTCGATCATTAACATCTAAGCCGGTAACATTTAAAAGGGGGCAGAAATTGTTTCAACATCAGCCCCCTTTGACCTGCGAGTACCTAGAACTCCTTTATTAACATAACTCTTCCACGATGTACCATTTCCGAAAAATGACTTCTGACTTGTTTCCATTTTTGCGCTAATTTTAAAGGTTTTGCACTTTTAAATGTCATAGAAACACTTGGTAGAACATAAACAACTGTGATTTTTAAAATATGGACATGTGAAGACCCAAAGCGAAACCTTTGGCTATCAAGGTTCAGTTGAACATCTTAGAAGCGATAAAGCACCATTTTAGCTAATTCAAGCCAGTCGAGTATGGCTTTAAAAGGGGTGCAAGTTAAAGTATTGTAGCGTTGGGCCAATGCAGAAAACACTCACTTGAAGTTAACAGTGTAATTTTGCCTTACACTCGCAATATGGCAAATCTTACATTGATTGCAGCTGAAATCCTACATGAAATGTCTATTATTATGTATACAAATGCAGCTGATATAAATACGCATTTTCTGGTTGTGCTTAACGTGTATTTTAGGGTACGCGCCGTGTTCGTGTAATGCAACATAGAACATTGTGCTCCAATGTCTATTGCCTGTGCTCTACATTCTCGCCACTAAGAGGAGACAAGGAGACAGGAAAGAGGATGACCAAAAGCAAATGTGGGCAGAGCTTAAAGCTCCTGCCTATGAGCCACAGCAAATGTAACACAACAGCAGTCCTATTCCCACAATGGTCATTCATCGTGGACGAGTCTCAGTAACCTGGTTCAGAAAGGCCGAACTCATGTCTTAAAGCAAGATCCACACATACAGGATATGATGTTGCTTACACTGCGGTTTTCAATGAGTCCTATAGGGACAGAGATTGTCCATTCAAAACCTGTGTATGGCCGGCTCCGTTTCCCGTCTCTTCAGCTCCTCTCTGTAGCAGTACGAGCAGTAATTGCCCGTCTCGGGGTGGCCGTAGTAATTGCATGTAGGCGTTCGGCATTTGCTGGACTGCAGGTTGGCGAGGCCACCCGCACTGCCTAAAGAGTAATGCCTCATGGGCATTGGCCCATTGCGACTGTCCAAAGTGAAACGTGAGTCCCGCAAGCCATTCGTGTAGCCTCCAACAGGTTCGGTTGGGTAATCAATTGGATCATGATCTTGGGCAAAGGATGTCAGGCAGGGGCTGATGATACGGGATGGGCTGCCCAAGCTAGCTGAAGGAGGGTGGTATTGGGTATGGGGCGGGCCCTGTGCTAGGGGGCAGTGCCGGGGCAAGGTAGCATAGGATGGTAGGCCTGGGTAAGACGACGGCGAGCCACCTGCCAGCTGCCGTCGTGTATCCAAATAACCGTGCATATGAAGATGCTGCGTGAGTGGGGTAGGAGAATGGTCAATGAAGGTGGGCCTGGGGATTGGGACCACACCGGAGTACATCACCGGACTGAAAGACGACGACTTCAAAGCGTTAAAAGTAGGAGGTGAGCTATCAGTGACTTCATCTTTGCTTTCAAAACTTCTGTAGCTCATCTCAGGCCCGTCCTTTTTAAGTTGGGACCCAACAGTGGTTGTGAGACCTCCTGCCGCTTTCCTTTCAGCTTCCCTTCTCGGTTCCTGTTCGGCACGGAAGCGCTCCTCGGCATCAACCAGGTAGCGCTGGATCATTTCTTCCTGAAACGGCTGCCGGTTGCTTGTAGTGAGTTGCGCAGCGAAAATGTACTTCCTTTCACCTTGCATAGCGGATCGGAGGATGCTTAGACTCACTTTCACATCAGAGCTGTACTTAAAAGGGTCGCCTTCAGATGAATAGCTTCCATTTTGACGCTCACTGGTTGAGGAGGGTGAACCTTTCCCAGAGTCCTCAGAGCCGGTTTGAATGGAGGGTGAGCTGTCCTGACTGCCCTTACGACCTCTCAGAGAGCCTTTCTTCTTCTCTTGACCCTCCTGTTTGGATCCACTTGCATTCTTCCCAGTCATCAGGCCTCCCACATTCTTTTTAAGCTTACTACCCAAGCTCTTGCCAAAGCTACCCAGCTTGTTGGCAACAGAGTCTGCACGTTTCTTGTCCTTATCCTTTTCTTTGTCTTTCCTCCCCTTCTCCTTTCCAAGTGTGCCAGTTGTCCCTGCTGAACCATTACTGGACGAACTAGAGGAGCTGGAAGATCCACCACTTGTTTTGCCTGTTGTGCCACTGGTTCCAGTAGTGCTGCTGTCTCCATTGCCATTGGAACTGCTGCTGACAGACTCCTTATCGGACTCTCCGGAGTCTGGCGGGGTACGGGCATCCTCTCCTGCAGATGCTGTAGGTGACTCCGGCTGGGCCAATGGGGCCTGCTATGAATGAAAATAAATAAAAATATATTTTAATACATCTGAACGCCAAGGTCAAAGGCAGTTCTTCAATTAATCTTAACATTTTTAGACCTGGTAAACACTCTGAATTAAAAATTATATATTAAAAAAAATAAAATAATTAAAAGCAAATAATCCTAGTTAATAATAATGTATTATTTAATTATTTACACATTTTTAATTAAGAAAAGACTTACACACATAATAAAAACAAAACACAAATACTATATTAAAATTATAATAAAACTACATTAGATATGTAGCAAACTTATAACAACTGGGGAAAAGAAGCTCACCTGTACCTCACAGGGTAAAGGAAGCCAGGTGACAGTCATGTAGCTATGTAGCAGATGGAGCTTGGCATCCAGAGATAAGGTTACACTGAAACCAAACAAGAGACAGGTCAGAGCGCTGATATTCACTTATAAGTGGCACTTTAAATGCCTTGAATAATAATAAAAAAATAATAATCAGCATGTTTCATGAAAATGCAAAATAACATTTGCATGAGTAGGAAAAAGTCACAAGAAAGAAGTATTAAACAAGATAAATGAATTATTTTAAAACAGAATTTAATATAGTGACTATTGTGAAAGAAGAGAAACTACAGATACAACACCGAGCTATTTAAGAGCTTCTCTGTGTTCCATTCATAGCAAGCATTTAGTGATAATCTGCATTAAAGAATGAGAGTTGCTAATCTTGAGTGTTGGCCAACAGCTCCCAGTCCTAGCAGGCTCCACAGGGCTAATGTCGTCATTATGATCAGACATTACTAAACTCTGCTGTAAATAAGTCAGAGCTGAGTCATTTTGCACTACATAGCCAAAATAATACTTGAAAACATTATTCAGAGCAAATTTGGTATAAGCACAGCACACAGCAATTACAGGAATGTTCCAGGTTTAAATCAAGTGAAAGTCTATTGATGGCATTTGTGACATGTTGTTGATTACCACAAGAAATTATTTTGACTCATACCTCAGATTGTATGTTTACGCATGGAAAAATTACTCACACAATTTTAACTAATTATGATCTATGCGTGTTTGCTTTAAAACTCCCCAGAATGTCTCGCTTCGGACTTAACATGCAAGGTTTTTACTGTTAACAATTTATGTTTGTTTTTCTTTGTCTGAAATATTGTCTGTGGTAACTGACAGCGTCTCAAAAATGCTGTCAATTGAGCTTCTTTATATACATAAGCACAAGCTTGTTTTATTCATTAAACTAGGTGGCACACTTGCACAGAAGATTGCACAACTGACAGTGGAGCAGAGAAAGTGATGAGTGCCTTCAAGAGCTGGCAAATGCTTGCAAATGTACACGCAAAAAATCTCTTAAAATCACATTGTTACAATAAATTCACAAATGCAAATGCACACCGCAAACTGTTTCAAACCTAGAACATGCCTTACATACACAAACGTGCCTAATAAAATTCTACCTTGCCAGCATCACATTGTCGTTGTCATCTTTGCCCCATTCCCAATCTTCTCCAGGATCCACAGCAAAGTGCAAAGGCAGCATCTTATGATCAGAGTCTGTCAGAGGAATCACCACTGTGGAGATTTTTACCAACAAAGGGTAAATGGTCAGTATAATTCTGAATTTAGCTACTTCCCTACATAATTTAGAACAACACAAAATTCAAATAAACTCCAAGACTACAGTCCCAAAGGCCTTTAAAGAAATGAGGTAGATTAAAGTGTATTTCTGAAAACAAATTATTGCAGATTTTGTTCGGTCTTGCTTTGAAAAACTGGTTTATCAGGCAAGAACAGCACACTGCATGATCCATAAAAAAAAGCAAACAGAGTTGCTACATGTAAACCACTCCTCACCTTGTTCTTTGGAACTGTCTTTCTGCTCCATTGAGACCAGGGCAGAGAAATGGGCCTGGTCATATGCCAGAACGAGAGGGGAGCGGTGGCACTTGTTGGCTGGTACTTCTAGGGGCAGGTAAATCCCTCCAAATGGGATTGGTGCAAAAGCTAAACAACAGACAAACATGATAAGCTTTGCTTATGGAATTTGAGAGAACAAATAGAAAATGCATTATTTATGGGGGACACAATCAACACTTTTGTTCCTGTGCATAGTCATGCTAACGTGTTCATGGTTGCAATAAAACCCATTAAGATTTTGATTGAGACATTTTTACAACTTGGCTTCAAAAGACAAGAAAGGCGTTCTAAGTCATAAATGTTAAGAGTACCTCAAAGTGTGTCAAACACAACTCTTTTAAGAAATTGTTCGTCCAAAAATTAACATTCTGTGCTCATTTACCTTCTCCCCCAGAGTCCCGCAGCATGGTGTCAGCCACCACCACAATCGGCCTGCGAAGCACGTGAGCAAGAACGAACACATGAAACTCCTCCAGGCTCTCGTACACCGGCTCCTCCTGTGACTCGGCACTGCAGGACACAAAACACACTCACAGCATGAGCAAAACACTCCAGAAAACCTCTGTTCACAGCTTTCAATGGAGAAAATAAAATCAGATGTAATCAACATACCCGTTGCTGCCATTAGTGCTGTAGTGTATCCTGGGTTCACTGGATGCCAGTTTCAACAACTCATTCCACTCCTTCTGCCACTCTTCCTCTGTGTAAACCAGTCCCGACTGCACACAAATCCACGCACACAAACATTAGACTGAAACAGAGACTAACTCTAATTTTCCTTATTACAAAACTGTTCAAAAATTTGGGGATAGGGCAGTTTCTTCTTTTTTTGACATTTTTGAAAGAAGCAGAATTTATCAGATCAAAAAAGTTGCATTTATTTGATCAAAATAAAGTAAAAACAGAAGTATTGTGAAATACTGAAAAAATCTGAAAGAATTATTATTATTTATTATATTTTATAATTTAATTTATTTATATGACCAAAGGTAAATTTTCAGCATCATTACTTAGGTCTTCAATGTTACATGATCCTTCAGAACATTTCCTATTAATATCAATGTTGAAATCTATTGTGCTGCTTAATATTTTTATGGAAACTCATTCTTCTTTTTCAGAACTCTTCGATGAATATAAAGTTCAAAACAACAGTTTATTTAAAATAGAAATAATTTATAGCATTATTAATGTCTTTGCTGCCATTTTTGGTTTATTTGTTAAATGAAGTGTACTAAACTAGCTAGTAAATAAATAAATAAACCAACAGATGAAGTGTTCTAACCTCTTTGTTCTGCATGGTTTGTTGCCATCTCCACCTTCGTTTTAAAGCCTCCCTCTCCTGCCCATGATCCATCAGTGCATAGAGTGACTTCCGCAGCATTAAGTCTCGATCATGAAAGCCCCACATACCTGCATAATAATGTTTTAAACATAATCCAATGAGAATCTGTTTTCAATAACACATTCATTAACAGAAAAAAATATATGTTTTTTAGCCTACAAACTTTAAGCTATGTTTATCACTAACAAACATTTAGAAACCTATAAGGTAGAATGAATACATACAAAAAGCAAGTTTGAACTCTTACCCAGTGAAGCAGCATGTAACAGACAGTTCCCATCACCACTAGTAGCCAAAGGTAATAAACTCTGACAGCCAGTCCCCAAACGAGTCCACCAGTTCAACCGTCCTATTGAAGAAGGGGGAAAAAACGCTATTATTTCACAAATCTAATTCAGATTAATCCATCTAACACAGTAGACAATAACAGTATTCAAATAGACCATAGATACTACAATCATTCAAGCTATGCAGAACATACTTTTCAATGGTCACTAAGTAACTTCTTCAAAAGAAGTACCTACTCTTACTCAGTATATGATTGTGGATTAATATTATATACATATACATATATATAATATATATATACATACCTATATTTTGTGTATTGTGTATCTTTAAGATTATTAGATTATCACTGATTTCATGCTAATTCTTGTGTGCGTCACATGAGAAGCACGACATGCTGCCTATGTAGGGCATTTCCAATCAGTCACTTATAATGTTACATTTTAGTCAGGAACTTATTTAGACAGCAGAGAATAAAGTAGCTAACCAAAACATTATATTAGAAACATCTGACCATAAAAATCATAATTTCAAAATATTTGGTTTAGCTGTCAAAGGAGAGATTCTTAAAATGACACAACTCACCAGCATGCTCCAAAGCCACCATCATGGACTGTTCAATGAGGTCTCTCTCAATGAAGCCGCGGAAGTCGTCCCTGTAGACGGTGAGGTCAGGCAACTGGAAGGTGCAGAGCGGAGTGTCCAGAAGTGGCTCATTGCTGCCGCCTGTGCTGGACACATGTGATCGAGCCAGAGAGACGATAGTGGAGCTGGCGTGAGAGATTCCCCTTGACAGTCGCTTCTCCGTGGCTGCTGCCATGATAGATGTTCAGATTACTGCGTATACTGGAGAATATAAAACTAGACACTGGAAAGCTATCATCTCGTTGTCCTATTCTTATCAGTCCTCCACTCCCTTCAATTCGAAAACAACTTTACTCAGGTGAGAGTGGGCAAGGCTATGAAATGACATCATATGCAACTAACTGTCATGATCAGTGTAAATCATTTACAAAAATTAAAAACCACAACTGAGAATTAAGGTCAGGCTGTGCAGACAGGCCTTTTAGTGCTTTTATACCTTGAATAACCTCATCTTGGCGATGCAAAAGAGGCCGCCCCGTCCGAGCGATCTCCTTTTCAAAGGAGGGATACTCTCTCTCCTCAGCAAAGGTGCATGAGAGGTTCCCAGCATGCACTTGTCTCAGCTGTTCAAAGTCACTGAGCGCAGCCGAGAGGTCCCAGTTCTTTCCTACGAAGAAAGCCACATTCATGAAGCATGCGAGAAAGGTTCATAGTTTCACTGCACCTCTTCTAAGGAGTTTAAATATTAACTTGTCGTCGCAGCAAAGGTCAATGACACATTCCGCTACAGTTGCTTGTGCAAACACCGGTCAGTACCGACTAGCAAGCATGCATACTGCAGAACTATACATATTTTAACGCATTTTCTTATCTGCAGTGTTGCTAGGCAACATGTCTTGGGTTTGTTAAGGCTTTACTGCACACATCCATATAAATGCTTTTTTGAAAAAGACCTTAGTCAGGGTAGACGTCATATTGAGCTAGCTCACCCAACAGAATTAGCCAGAATAATAATAATAATTTTACAATGTAGTTTTGTAAATCAAGAAAAGTTACATATAATATAAAGAATATAATACATTTAGTTTGCTTAAAAAAAACTGCATAAAGAAATTGACACTGCATATTATTTATATCTATATATAAAATCAGAGAGGGTGATGGGGAACAGGATGGTTTTGGCTCACCCTCCAGCAGGTCTCTGGCCAGTCCGGGTTCAGCTCCAGTAGAACGGACAAAGTCGGACAGGACTGCGTCCATATCCAAAGTCATGTGATCATGAATTTACAGTGCAGAAGGGGACATCAGGAGAGAGAAAAGACAGGAGAGTAATTCTCCCTCAAAGCAGAAGAACTGTATCGGCCACACCTAAACAGCAAGAGAAGAAAACAGACAGTGAGGCCATGTTTGAGCTTTGGCTCTGTGCATCATATTGGTGCACATTACCAGAGATCTGTTGACTCTAGCAGTCACATGTCTTTCCTGTGACCTCTGCTGTGGAACTCAGCCGAACGCTTCAGTTTGCATTACAGAGAATTTGCAATTCATTAGAAAGATGGCTAGGTGGATAGTGCTAGGGATGTGTATCGTTAAGGTTTTAATGTTATTACTATGTTCATAGATACCACTTATCACTCTAATCAGTACTTTCTGTTGTGTTTTATAATAATTATATTATATAAAATAAAAATATAAATAATAACTGAGAACAGAAATAATAGAAATAATAATTGAGAAATAATCATCTGTAGCCTAACAAACACCAATGTTTGAGTACACTAAATAAAGTGAATGTATTTAATCACTACAAATTAATCTTAATAAGCATAGTTTTTTATCATCCATCTATTTGTACAGGCATTTCTAATGTTTAACATTTATTTAGGCTACTACAGAAACAAATACTTAACAAATAAACCATATATATGACAATTTTTAATGTATCCAAAATGTGTGTTTATTAAATTATTAACATTATTATAACATACTAATTTAGAGTGACCTTATGTGACGTTTATGTTGTTATTTTAGAAGACTGCTAGCATAAGTAATTATAAATGTTTTCTTATGCAAGATTTTTTATTTTAAAAAGGCATGCATGAAAGCTGTTCTTCTGTCAAATGCAGTTTTATAAGTAAAAACGAGCTGTCACGAACACCCACCAACACAAAACAAGGCTCAACAAAAAAGGATTTTATATTCCGCTGACCGCACCAGTCATAATACAAATTTTTTTGCAACATATATTTTGCAACAAGTTTGGGGTGTGCACATTTTTGTTTTTTAAGAAATTAACACTTTTTTCTTCAGCAAGGAAGAACTGAAATTGATCAAAAGCATTAAAGACATAATGCAACACAAGTTTTCAATAAACCTAGCTTTACAAAAATGTTTTAGTTCTTAACTCTTAAGCTGTCGTGGGAATTTCCTACTTGAGCATTTGGAAGCCATAATTACAACTTGCATTCAAATGATTTTAGTTCAGACTAGTCAATTAGTCTGAATAAAATGGTTGTGCTAGCAGTTCTGTTTATGTCTCTCTTTTGTATTTTATTTAAGGCAGGAAGCTTTTTTTAATGCTACACAAAGAAGAGCAAATAATGTGTGTAATTGATGCTTTCTCTGTGTCAGCACTAGAATGATGCATAGATAATGACGGGAAAATGTAGTTAGTCTGCCGCCTCATAAACTGGCTAAATGAGTACAATTTTCTAGTAAGCTTTATAGTCATTCCTCATCAACAGCACACAAAACACACACAGACTAAAGTCAATATTCACAGAAAGTACCATTCATGTGCACATATCTATAAAATGCATTCATTCCAACAAGACTTGAAGGCTGCATAAAATCAACAGCGCTGAACATTTATGCCTCAAACTGCACTGCCCAAAGCGGCGGTCAGCTGAGATGCCAGCACAGGAAATCACTGGAGGAGCTGAACAATCCCACTGAACTATCAGTTGTAGCTGTTATTAAAAAAATAAATAAATAAATAATAATAATAAAAAAATTAAATAATAAATAAATATATATATATATATATAATTTTTTTTTTTTTTTTTTTTTAAATCAAGAATGTATATAATGCATCCCTCAAAAACCTGCAACAAGTCAATGATTTTAATACTTCGGAAAGTTATGTTTTATGGTGATGCATAGAGCAAAGAATAAATTGAGAACAAAATCCTGCTGTGCCACAGAACACCAATGACATATTTTTCTATTGTATTGTATTGCTATTGTACATATTATAGACCAAGTCTATGCCTCGCATAGAGAAATATCACACTTTCAGCCCTACAATAGCACCTTACTCAGACCGAGCTGCTCAGTCGTAAAGCATTTCAAATGGCTGCTGAAACAAGCTTAGACAACAAAGCTTTATGGATGACAGATCAAATTGAAGAGGCAATTACATCCTCCTCAGCATAAAAATGCAAATCAACTCAAACAAAGGTGTCAGTGTTAAATAGGGATTCATTGCTGCTGATTACACTATACAGGTTTGCTAACTAACAGAGACGTCACTTATATGATGACATTCTGTAGTCAAAAGTTCCCAAGTTTAAATCTCCCCTCCCTGCTGTAATGGTACATCTTGTCAGCGCTGCTGTTGCCTCCCTGTAAGCTCTGACTCAAACTTTTCAACATAATGCCCATGACTCATGATTCCTTACTGGGCCCTCCCCACCTCTACACCCAACAAAAAGGCAGGCGGCTCACAGTGCCACTGATGAACATAAAGGGCCTTTTCAGTGAGGGAGCTGCTTTCGCTCTCGCTTTGACTTTGTTTGGCAGCTATAGAAGAGCGACTAGAGAAAGATCAACAACGAAAACAAGAGAATCCGTCGAATCTAGAACATGATTAAACATCTCCATCTGATGATTTCTAGGCATGTGAAGAGCTCCTGCTCAGAGTTGCTAATCAGACTAATCCACTGGGTGGGGATAAGATTAGTGACTCAAAACAGTTCCTGTCAAAGTTCAAAGGAAATATGAAGAGCTAAATAAAACCTTGAATGACTCAATAGCATATAGCTTGCTTCACGCTCACCTGACATCTTTCATAACATTAGTTAAAGGAGTCAGCCTCTTCTATAACAAAAACAAACAACAGGTCTGGGACCGCAGGACAATGTCATAAGCTCTCAACAGCACCATCTAACAAGCAAAACTGTCAAAGACAGAGGTCATGCAATGTATAAATTGCTGACAAAAAAGTAAAAAAATAACCCAAAAATGAGAATTTGCTAAAAATGTACTCACCCTCAGGCCATCAAAGATGTAGAGGAGTTGGTTTCTTCATCTGGACAGATTTGGATGAATTTACCATTAAATCATTTGCTCACCGATGGATGCTCTGTAGTGAATGGGTGCCGTCAAAATGAGAGTTCAGACAGCTAATAAAAACACCATAGTAATTCATGCTACTCCAATTATTATCTTCTGGATCCAAAAGCTACATACAAAAAATAAATCCGTCATTAAGAAAAGAGAGTTCTCTATACATAATACTGCTTTCTCCAGTATAAAAAGTAATTTTGTCTGAATTAGGAGAGCAATATGTACATAACAAGCACCATCTACAAGCAAAAACAGTTTTAGGCCAGAAGCCACAATTTAAAGTTAAAATGCCTTAATGATAGATTTGTTTATTACAAACATGCATATCATGCATATCACTTAAAAGGGTTATAAGATGCAATTTCAAGTTTTCCTTTGTCTTTGGAGTGTTACAAGCTGTTTGTGCATATATAAGATCTGATGAACTGGAGTTGTGTGATGTTTTTACTCTCATAGCTGTTTGGACTCTCATTCTGACGGCACCTATTCACTGAAGTAGATCCACTGAGGAGCAAGTGATACAATGCTAAATTTTTGAAAATCTGTTCCTAACGAGAAAACTACTATTTTTCATGAACTATTCCTTTAACATCTCAGGTTATTGCAGTAGAAACTACTAACAAAAGGCTACTAGCATGTTTATGGAGTCGGTTTATAGGCAATTTGGATGATCTCTCAACGTCACATTCGTAGCATCATTATGGCATTCTGGTTTTGCCTGAGACACCTAGGTTATGGACTGTAAACAGACAGCACCCAACAGATTTTTCTGCATTGGCTAGCCGGGCTTTTGTCCGTTACATAACGTGCACTGCAGCCAACACGTGGGTGCTTTAAGATAGCAGGATCATTGAAACACAGACACACAAGCAGAGGTCAACGCGGTTGTGCTTGCTCTGTGCACTGACTCTAGCCCTATAACCTATATGACTGCGATTGTGTACAGGTAAAACTAATAACAAAGATTTGCATCAGTTTATGGAAATAACACAAAGGCTTGTAACCTTTGCACCACTACAAAAGAGCATCAAGGCTCAACAATAAAGATGACCCTGGGTCAGTGAGAGTTCTTGGCCATTTGACAAAAATGTCACTCAGGTTAGTGCTGTGTTGT
>JAUMHP010000070.1:18285469-18297253 GCA_032361065.1 Enteromius trimaculatus | reverse complement strand
CATTATCCCGCTTATTATACGGCTACTTGCCACATAAGGAAAAAAAACTGGACATGAATATGAATTTGAAACATTTTTGGCATATTTGTTTTAAATTAACATTTTCATCCTTCCGCGAAACGATATAGTACCACGTGACTAACATTCAAAAGTCAGTAAGACAATTTATAACATCTACATATAAATATATAATAAGGATGTATTTTAGTTATTTACAAGTATTAAATTGCGCCTTATGTTGTCCAGTGTTTGTCGCAAGATGGCGCCAAACGGTAATCTTTGTTGGCGCGGAGGGATTTTAAACATATAAGTAGTACGGGCTATACGTTATTATTTGGAGCGGTTTAAGTGGTTATTTGAAAAGAACCTGCAAATGTCTCAACTGAACAATCAGAATCAAGCATTCCAGAGAGCCGTGTAATAAAATTAATATAATAAACACGAGGAAAAAGCATAAAACACACTGAACACCACATGATAACCTACAGTCTATACAACAAATGGCAAACATATATGATGCACAGATCAGCATATGAAGTATAACACACATATATGACAACCAAATACCTGTGAAGCACGAAGGGTCAGTTGGCTGAAAGGAGTGGCCACATACAGGAGGTAGCTTCTATGGTGTTCTGTGGTTTAGCACTCATTTTCACCTTTTACTAATCTAAATTTTAAAAACCACACAATTTGTCCTAATTTCAAACTGTCATTGCTTGACCAATTAACGTTAGTTAGCTGCTCGGCTAGCGGACAGTGAGTGTCTCTCAAAGTTGCTGGGGGACAAATATTGCGTTAGACCACAAACTGAGGATCTTGATATATACAATTGAGAGCATTTAATAAGACTTTTAATTAAAATTTATAGTTTTATGAGAGGTAGTTAATTTAGTTCCAGCAGTTAAAGAAGGGTCAACCATTCGCTCACCGTCCCCTCAGAGAGTGTCCAGCCTAAAACATGACATAACGGCCAACTTTCCCTTATTAACGCTCTAACGTACTTTAACACAGTTTTCCACAGAAAACATCTAATCTGACGCCAAACTGTGGACGCAGCGTGAAAAAACGGACACTTTGCTTTTATCACCGACACAGTCGCTGATGAAAATCGACCCGGTTCCGTTACAAAACGCTCGTGAGGGGTTTTCGGGCTCGCGCAGCTAAAGCTAATGCAGTCCGCGCTTACCTCGAGCGGCCTCGCGGAATTTCTCTCTCATTTCCTCCCACTCTGGGTCTTTCTTTCGCAGAAAATCACTTCCTCCGGGGGTAATGTGTTATTCAGCTTTGTGTAAATGTCAAAAACACGTCTTGATTCTTGTCTTAAAAAGACTTGACGACTAAGTGCATTCTTACTCCCACAACAACAACAATGTCAACCAAGGCGCTACAAATCCGCCCATCTAAGGAAACTCAACTGGCCGTTTGGGCCAATCGGAGACACAGTTGCGTTTGACAGGCACATGCGTGAGCCAATAGATGTAGGAGTTTCCTTTTAAGCTCCGCCTGTGGGCAGAAAAGGGCAAATGTGAAGAGAGAGTGGGAGCTCAGTATTCCACGCTGGTTGGTTAACCAAAATGTACATGATAGGCATCAGTTCAAAGAGCCTATGAAAGAAAATCGGACCTGAGTGACAGTGACAAAGCATTAAGGAACAATTTTATTTAAGGGGGACCGGCTTAGTCATGATGCAAATTGCTGATGCTGGAAAAATGACATCAGCATCTTGTCTGGTCAATTCCACGTTCTGTCAGCATGACCTCAGAAGATATCTTTCCATTGTGATAAATTAACTCCTATCATTTCAGTGGAAAACTGGCCTAAAAACATCTCCTAATAAAGATATGACATTCTTATGTGGTGTACAATCTAGCTCTGATGAACAGTAAAAGAAAAGCAAATCACAGGTTTGTATAGTTTGTTTAAAATATATAAATATCAAGGCATTTTATGTAAAACTTTTTTTTTTTTACCTAAAATACGGAAAAAACTGTGTCAATATATACAAAACATAACAGTTGAGAATAACATCAAATTATTTTGTAGTAAAATTAAAGTTCCTGCACAAATATCCATGACAGGAGAATTAAATTAATCTTAAAGAAAATCATGAATACTATGCTTGACATGCTATACCATTTTGGTAGGGCTTCATTTGGGTAAACTTGTAAATTTTGGTAAAACTGTAATTGTAATAAACAGAAGTCAAATCAAATGAAAAGCATGCAACCAACAATGATCTCAAACCAAATTAATTTATTGGAAATATACAAATCACTACTCATAACAGGTTTCGATGAAGGAATTACATGGGTACAGACATCTTAAAGTGTACTGCCACTTTGTACAAAAAAAGGAAATAAAACTGCAGTGTAAACACCGTCAGTTTCAACTTGTATGCTTCAGCAAGCGACTGTCATTCTTTAACAAAAGACCTACAGACAGTTGCAAATGACTAACAATTAAGACAACCCCCCTCAAAAGCACTAAAATCCTCAATTTAAAGATAAACACACTCCAATCTGACTCCAAACGGTCTCGCAAAACAATGCCTCCCTGGCTGGGAAACAGACAGTGGAGTCAAGAACTGGGGAAAAAAATAAAATAAAATCAACGTCGCCGCCTGTCAGGGCTCCTGCTGCGTCTTCTTCCACCCCTAGAGGAAAGCACATCAGTCCATTAGTCATGTTGTATTACGACCTATATCAGTCAATTTAGAAGACCAATATCCACTACAAATGAAGTTTGTGTGAGTGAGTGAAATGGTCCGAGTATATAAATGCAGTTTAACAGGATCAGAAACTGACTCACCTCCTCTTGCTCTTAGGAGGTCCTCTTACAAAGCACCAGTCAACGCTGATTGGTTGCCCCATCAGTTCCTGGCCATTCAGCCCTTCCATTGCAGCCTGGGCTTCTTTGTAGGTCTCGTACTCCACCAGTGCATAGCCCTATGAAAAACAAGTCTCATTATTTGCCAAGATAATGTTTCAAACACGACACCCACAAAAGGGATGTTTTTCCATTGGGCTGCCTGGTTCCAGAACACATTCTTTGTCTTGAAACAGGCCAAAATAAACATTTTATGCATTAATGTCTGTCAGTTTGACCCGAGAAAACAAATCTGCTAGCAAAAACAGGTGCTGAACTTATATTCACACAGCTTTAATTTCATCTTATTTATTTATATATATATATATATATATATATATATGCAAATTAAATTAGCTTACTCTCCCTCCCCACTCCTTAAGTTTAATGAAAGTGCTTGAATAAACTAAATATTATAGATGCGCTACAACCATCCATTAACCCTGAGAAAAATCTCTTGTCTTGGAAAATAAAATTATGAACAGTCCAAGTTGATTACTGAAATGCTTAAAAAATAGAAAACATCAATATAATATGAAACACCATCCAAACGCAGTCATTTCATGATTGTGTTCTGTTAACAACACTGCCATCTGCTGGACAAAATCAAGCAGATTCAGGTGTTTCAAAAACAATTCATTACTTAAATTGGGAGAAAGATTAGCAAACATTAAAAAGCTCAAACATACAGAATAGGGAGGAAAAAAAAAAAAAAAACCTTCCTGAGCCAATATAACCATGGTTAATTTGAAAAGGTCAAAATAAAGCCTGTCAGTTAATTCAACGCCACAGAAAATAAATAAATATTCAAAGCCATTATTGTCCTAAAAAAGAATGCATTTTGGCTTTAGGACAACTTTGATGAAAGATTTTGATCCACTTTAAATGCTGTCTACTGCTTTAGACTTTTAACACTGTCTGTCTGTCTGACAAACAGAAACGTAGGAATTCTGTAATAATCCATCATATTTTAAAAATAATAAAAATAAAAAAAAGTCAAGAACATACAAGACAAGCATATTTGCTTTTGCATTTTTTTTGATTGCTTATTTATAAACAAAGAGGATGAAACGAGACTGGGCCACTTTTCTTGTTCAACACCACAACCCACAGTGACAATAAAGGCAATGGAAAAAAAATATTCTTAAAAGGGTTAGTTCACCCAAAACTGAACATTCTGCCATTAATTACTCCCCCTCAGGTCGTATCAACCCCGTAAGGTCTTCGGAACACAAATTAAGATATTTTTGATGATATCAGAGAGCCATATGTCCCTCCATCGACAGAAACACAACTGAAATGATCCCAGATTCAGAAGCGTAGCAAAAGTTTTCCGACGCTAGGAGAATACTTTTTTTGAGCAATAAAAATAAAAATACAATTTAACTCTACCATTCTTCTCCCGTGACTTACTCTAAAACGGAGGAAGATGTATCACAACGCAAGCATACACTTTCCTCTAGGCGTAAACAGCTCAAGATAAGCTATAAGGTCGGATGGCTCTCTTATGTCAAAAATATCTTAATTTGTGTTCCGAAGATGTAGATGGTCTTATGTGTTTGGAACGAGATGAGGTGGAGTAATTAATGACAGACTTTTCATTTTGGGAGAACTAACCCTTTAAATCCCAATTAAACTTTTGGTTTATGCTGTTTTCAGTGGATAAATGAACAGTATATAATGCATTTCCCATCCAATAAATTGCAACAGGCTAATCTTGTGCTTTGTTACTTTTCTTCTCAAGAAACAAAGTCTCAGATTTTAAGTTCTGTGAGAATTATTTTAAATAGATCACCCTCACTGTAATCTGTTAAAGACAGACATACTCTCACAGGTTGCATTAACTGAATTTTTTCCATCATATATAATTTTTTTTTAGCATTGATGGCAATTATTTGAAGACCATAAAATAAAAATATATACATCCTAAGTTGTCCTAAGACAAGACCGGGTATAGTTCAAATTTATTTCAAACTTTAATGAAAGGAACACAAATATAATCATACATTTCCATTTTTAATTTACATGCTTTTCACTGAACAAGAGAGTGAAAAACTGTCAACCAACCTTAAGGTAACCGGTTCTTCTGTCCAAATTTAAATGCAGGTTTTTAATCTCTCCAAATTCTGCAAACTTATCATGGACATCTTCTTCCGTCGCCTCCTCGTGCACACCAGTCACAAACAGAATCCATCCTTCAACCGCTGTAATGAAACCAAAAATGTTGAAATCGCAGCCACTTGAGTTCTATCATGAGGTTACAGAGGTCAAGCGAGACAATTCAGATGCATTGTAGTTCTGCGAGTTACACTTACATCTCTGTGGCCCAGGCTCATCTCCATCCTGTTCTACTGTGTCATAGTCCTCTCTGACTCTGGACCTCGCTCCCTCCTCTGCCAAATAAAGCAGTAAACAACATTAGTACATGATTTACTAAGACGCCAAAACACAGGATTGGAAACGGGGTGACTTACCTGATCCAAACCCACGACCCTTCCTCTTCTTGGCTTTCTCTTTTAACTTATGGATGCTCTCTGTAAAGTCAACAAAGGAAAATAATCACTCTTAGTACTGATTGAACATTTTTAAAGACAGCTTTATGAGAACATAAAATAAGCTACAACTTAAGACCTCAATGAATATGGTCTTTAAAAAAAGCACGACAACAAAATAAAGCATAAACCACAACAGCGCGCGATTCGTTTGAATTAGCTAACTATTAGCATGCGCGCTAATCGGACTAGGCCCATTGGACATAAACACGAGTATTACATACATTCAACACTAATAAACAAGTGATTTCTGGTTATATGAAATAAATAAACTGTCTGTGCACCATTTGAACATAAAAATCCACCGTACCATCGCCATCCTCGTCCATAGGAAAGTCTTCACCTCCCGCTTCATGAAGATCCAGTACGTCCGCCATGATGCCTGATTGTGAGCGAGTGAGCGTGTGGCCGGGTGGGCGCATGCGCAGAACACTCAAGGCGACGCTGCGTCTTCTTTGCGTCACATACTGTACGAGTACTTCGCCACCTATTGTTTTGGAGGAGATAGTAGCATCGCTGGATCAATTACACAATATCGATAACAAACATCAACCCCTTGGGGAATTGTATAAAACCACGTATGAGTGTCTTTCATTTTAGGACTGTAAGATTTTGTACCTTTTATCTTGAAACCATTTGAAATGTTTAAAGAATGTGTGTTTTGTTTATTGTAGACATATGGACATATATAAATGGGATGGAGATGTGACTGGAAAAGTTTATATTTTGTCATATTCATTTTAATGTTCCTCATTTGAGTTTGTAAACTGGTACTGTTAAATAAACAAATAAATAAAAAGTAGATTTACAAATACAAATACGCCAGGAATATAAATGATATATTCCAAAATACAAATGAAACATTTATTATGACAGCTCGAAAGCAAGTCTCTGATAGGCTAAAGGTCACCTTAATTTAGACACAATTCTAAAAAAGATTGATACATTATATATATATATTTCTGAATTTAAATGTACTTTAAACAAGGCCAAAAATTATCTGAGTGTAAAGTTCAGTGTTTGTTTCTAAAGTTGCACTCCAATAATCCCTTTATTAGGCAAATGGAGAAAAGATAACCATACTTGACTGTAGATATTCCCTCACTTTGCAGTCTTAGATAAACCCAATCAGTTTGTGATAGAATAACAGCTGAGCTGGTGTGGATGTGTAGGTCAAAGCACATAATCTGTTGTCTGCTAATTGCTTGTCATTACTTTTCTTCATTCAAAGTCAACTTGCCATGACAATTTTTTAGATGCCAAGGAACTCCTAATATGATCATATAGCAGTTTTTTTTTACACAATGTGTACAATATATTTGGGAAAATATTTTGTTTTATATAGGCCTATATATATATATATATATATATTATTCAGTATTGCACTCTTAGATTTATTTCTGTATGGATGTATTTATTAATTAAATTAAATATTTTATGCAATTACCAAATTTATTGAGTGGATTTTTTATTTACCTTAATATTATTTAATTTTTTGTTATCTTTTATTAACTTTTTCCCCACTAACTTCACTGACTTTTCCATGGACCCCACTGGAAGTCCAGATCCCAGTCTAAAAACAAATGATGAATGAAATTTATGAAACTTAGGATTAATAAATTTAAGTTTATATTCTATTAAAAGAAGAAACATAAATAAAGAACTGTTCACTCAAGCAAGGTTGTATGGGTTATACACAGTATAACCTAGATTTACCTTTCCAGTGTTCTGGGCGTTTAAGCACCATACAGACAAATATGTCAAAATTAGGCAATTCTTTTAATATTAAATATAACATTTTCTCACATATCCTGACATAAAAGTGATCTCATGTGGTAATTGAAACATCACAAAATGCATCATTTGAGCACAAAGAGCAAAAGAGATTACTGCTGAACTTTGATTCAGTCGCTTCAATGTCAGGCAGAGCCTAAAGGTTCAGTGTGTGTGGATGATTTTATCAGCACAGGTCACCCTTTGAACTAGTCCCAGGACTATATAAACCCACGGCTCTTTGGAGAACACACCATCAGCTCAAGAACCCTGGAAGCAAGGTAAGATGACAGCTACATTACATGGATGGTCATGTCAAACTCTGCGGTTGACTTTTAATGTAAATTTATGAAGATATGACAAAAAATGAAAATAATTATTGTCTCTTTCAGTTCAGGAAAATCTCACTCAACCAGCAACCATGAAATTCTCCCTCATCGCTGTCCTTGTTGTTGCTCTGGCCATTGGTGAGATTTTACACCATGCTAACTTGTGATGCTGTCAAGATATTTTGTTTTGTAATATGGTAACTGAGTTAGTTGAGGAGTTAAACTACATAAACTATAACAATGCAGTGGGTATTTTATTAGTACTTAACAGAGTCTTGATTTATCTTGAGAGTAACTACTCTAAGGACTGTACTAATCAGACAAATCTGTTCGTGTTCCAGGCTCTGAGTCAGCTTCTCTGGTCAAGAGAGATGCTTCTGCTGAGCTGGATAAGATCGCCAAGTACTTCCAGGACCTTGTGGACAACCTGAAGAACATTGAAGGCCCTGAGCTGGCCAACAAGGCCAAGTAAGTCCATCTTCGTCATGCACTGTCATGGAATCTTCATGTCAGCTGTGAAGTTAAGTGATACATTTAAACTGATTTTCTTTGGTTTGTGTTGCAGCGCTTACTTTGAGCAGAGCAGAGCCCAGCTCCAGCCTATGGTCGAGAAGCTCCAGGAACAGCTGAAGCCCCTCTCCAGCAACATTGAAGACCAAATCAAGCCTTTGGCCGCCTCCGTCCAGGCTCAGGTCGCCCCCCTCGCCGGCATGGTCCAGAGCCAGGTTGAAGATGTCCTTAAGTTTGTGGCTGACCAGACCAAAGCCATCCTGCCTCCTCAGTAAAACCATTGCTTAGTTATTTTCCACTTTGACATAGTCTCTTTGTATGTATGCTGGTGTTTAAAATAATAAAAAAAAGATTAAAAACTGAACACTTTGTGCTGGCTGGTTATTTACTTGTCTTAAATTGTCAGTGAACAAAGATTCAATTTTATAATTTTTTTAACTACCCAATTTCCAACACTTATTGTGAGAAATAATGTAAAACTAAATAGTGCTTTTTTTTTTTAGGTTTAAATATAGTGGGTGATGATCTGGGGGTAGCATGTTTAATAATTTGTGTGAACTTTTACTCTTTCGTTAACAAATACGATAACTCATGAACCGGTTGCATTAGACTAGTCTTAAAAAACAAACTGGTCATAAAAAACAAACTGGTCATAATTTATAGTTAACCACAAATTAACTATGCTTTTTCAACTCTACTCATAGATTTACCACGGTATTAGTAGTTAATCTATACAATAATCAAACACATACGATTACTAACTAAACCATGGTTAGTTTTCATTAGGGACAAAAGTGGTATAATCTGAAAGGTGTAAATGATTAGGTGGGGTACCCCCTTTGCAGAAATAGTTGGTCATATGTTTATGCAATTAAGCCCAGGTTAATTTTAAGTAGCTACAGTAATAGATAGCTAAGAATCATGTTTGTTACATCGAATAAATTTAGCAATAATTTAGCAGTTCTCGCTTTAGAGCATTGTCAAAATATTTAGCATTTAAACTGTTTAATGTGCATTTAACCACATTTACAACATAAAACACAATAGCCTACACTCTCAGAAATAAAGGCACAGAAGCTTTCACTGGGGTCCCTTTTCAAAAGTGCTGCGGGCATTAATGTAGGTCTAGGGTTGACCGCAACAGAAATAAATGTTTGGTGGTGAGACGCTGTGCAGTGGCAGAGAAAACTCTAGGATTCAGCCGCAGGAAAGGGTTACAATGACCCAGACAACTAAATGCAACAAAATAGTTATTTACATAAGTATAAGACAAATAACAAAAAGGGTTAATAACTTCAGGAGGGGGCAAGGCCAAAATAACAAACATAAGACAACTAACTTTTATAGCCCAATTACCTAAACTACAGCAGATTAAACTAGGGTGACCATACATGCCATTTTTCCCGGACGCGTCCTGGCCAGGATTTCTATAAGGATATAGGTTTTGGCTTGGCTTGCGTGTGCAGACCGATCGGTATGACATCACTTCCTTATGTTTCCAAAACCCTCTTGATGTACGAATCAAAACAACATAGAAACCCTGGCAAGAACGCGTCCGGGGAAAATGGCACGTATGGTCACCCTAGATTAAACTAACTCCGTAAACACAAACAGGAGAAAAAGTATTTTGAAAACAGAAATGGCAGCCACCTCCCTACTTAACCCAAAAGCAAAAGATTTTCAAAAGAAGAGAGAAAGAGAGAGAGAAAGCAGCAACAACAGCCAAACCTTGCAGCTCTGGGCGTAACAAACGTTTGTACATAAAGGGTCCATTTTGGTACCTTAAAAGGTGCATATACTTAAAGTGTACATATTTGAAACTAATAGGTACAAAAGTGTACATTTTGAAGAGTGTGAACGCAACTCATTAAATAAAAAACTAATGTAATTAGGATTTTGGTGGGGGTCATTTTAAGTTACCTTCTCCAATCTTACTTTCTAATTCCAAATGACAAGGAATAAAGCATGATGAAATGCAATTAAACATTATTAAAGCAGTATTTAATAGACTGAGCGACCAGTGTCACTGTTTCAGCCTAATTTTACTGCATTACAGTATTTAATGAATGCAAAAATCAGACAATTATGATATGACAGCTATGAGTTTCATACAATAATATAAAGACATCCCGATGTACAATATGTATTTAAATCAGATTCCAAAACAGTATTTTCAGTTCTTAATTAGAAAAAACGAATTTCTCTGTACAAAAAATAAGCCGCCTTGTTTCTGAACACACTGAGGACAGTTCAGGATCTTCTGCAGTGTCGACTTTAAAACTGATGAAGTCATCAGGAGACTGAAACATCCCAAAAATGCACAAACACAGATTACTATTGAACTTTGATTTAATCACTCGAGTGTCAGGTAAAGCCTAAAGGTTTAGTGTGTACAGATGATTTCATCAGCACAGGTCACCCTTTGAACGGGTGCAATCCCAGCATCCCAGGACTATAAAAACCCAGGGTTTGTAGAGAACTCACCATCACAACCTCAGGCCTAAAAACCCCTGGACACAAGGTAAGTTTCCGGCAAGTATCATGTCAAACTCAGATGTTGATTCTTAATATACATTAACTGTTGTCTCTTTCTCTTCAGGCAGATCTCACCCAACCAGCAACCATGAAATTCTCCCTCATCGCCATCCTTCTTGTTGCTCTGGCCATTGGTGAGTTTTTAAACCATGTTAACCTTTAAAGCTCTCAAGATATTTGGTATGTAATACGGTAACAGACAGAAACTAGAACAATGTGTGTTGTGGGAATTTTATCTTCACTCTGTAAAGTAGTTAACAATAACAATGTGCCCTGTAGAAAACTAGTCTTTCACCTCATTTAGCTTGATTAAGATGTAAGACTGCATTGATCAAACAACTCTGTTCGTCTTCCAGGCTCTGAGTCAGCTTCTCTGGTCAAGAGAGACGCTCCTGCTGAGCTGGAGAAGATCGCCAAGTACTTCCAGGATCTTGTGGACAAGCTGAAGAACGTTGAGGGCCCTGAGCTGGCCAGCAAGGCCAAGTAAGTCCATGAGCTTCATCATCTCTTTGAAACCAATCTGCAACTTAAAAAGTATTAGTGAAGGACACTAGTACTCAGTGGGTCACTAAAGTTTTTTTTGACATCAGTAGGGTTTCATGGAACCTTGACATGCACAAAGTGGAAAAAGAATCTTCAGATTATGAAAAGCTTCCTTTTTAAGAACTGTTTATTTTGTGTTGCAGCACTTACTTTGAGCAGAGCAGAGCCCAGTTTCAGCCCATGGTCGAGAAGCTCCAGGAACAGCTGAAGCCCCTCTCCAGCAACATTGAAGACCAAATCAGGCCTCTGGTCGCCTCCGTCCAGGCTCAGGTCGCCCCCCTCGCCGGCATGGTCCAGACTCACGTTGAAGATGTCCTCAAGTTTGTGGCTGACCAGAGCAAAGCCATCCTGCCTCCTCAGTAAAACCACAGGAATCCTTCTTAGTTCTTTCCATTTAGTTCTCTTTATGTATATTTAAAATAATAATAAAATTAATTTAAAGGTCAATGTGAGATCATCTTTTTTTTTCCCTCACACACTGCTCTTTTCTTTGCACATGTATTAAATGCAGTAGCCATTTTGTTTTTCTTGTGCTACTAGGACTCTAAAAACAACATTAAAAAGACATTTTTGAGTCACCAAATATAAAATTATGTAAATCAATCCTTCAGATGGAAGACTATCTTTTAATTTTCCAGAGACACTCCTAAATATGTTCGAAAGTGAAACCTAAT
>JAUMHP010000070.1:18268757-18279997 GCA_032361065.1 Enteromius trimaculatus | reverse complement strand
AAAAAATATATAATAATTCTAATAAACATATACTGTATATACATTAGTGTGTCTAAAAATCACAATTTTTTTAATCTTTTTACTTCTCAACATTAAATTTTCCCCATGTTTTATTAATCAATTATCTTGGCCATTTTGTACTAATTATCTATCTTTTTCTTTTCTTTCTTTCTTTTTTATTGTTGCCAGATTTAACTATAATGTGGAAACAAACTCTTGTCCGAAAAAAAAGTTGTCCGAACACATTCTTAATTCATGGTTCTTAATTGTTTCCTCTACATAATGTGAAAAGCTGATCTTCTTAATTTATTTTTATTTAAAGAATGTTTAATTAAAGATTTCGGTTTTTAACTGAATATTCTTATAATACGTTTGCAATTCTGCATGCTCAGCTCATATTCAGTGAAACCTTAAACGCCTTCTTATTTTTTTGCAATTCTATGACTAATATGCAATGATAGCCATTTTCTAAATTGCATTATAGTGCACACACACACACACACACACACATATATATATATATACACATATTTATACGAATTTACAGTATACTGACAAAATCAGGCTATGTGTGATTAGCAGATCTAAAAGCACATGTAAAAACCTTCAACTTTTTTTGTGTAACTCTGCTCTAATATTGAAGTCCAGCTACACACGATTGTTTGTTTTTTGATGGGCGCACAATGCTTCTCCATTAATGTACCTGCTGTTCCAATTTCCTGTTCCAATGCAATTTCATTTTCATTTTCCCCAGCAGCCAGTTGAGGAAATGGTGAAGCTCCACTCAAGGCCCCCACCCGCCCCCCTCAGCCCCGCAGACAGCCCAAATCAGAAGTGTTCCACTCCGTTAGGGCTCTTAATGTAAATTCCATTTCAGTGGCTATTATCCTGCTTATTTTCCAGAGCTTTCTGTTAGTACTCCATGCATCGGGCCCGTGGCACTCACAGGCAGACGTGGCCCTCATCCAGCAGCAGCAGCAGCATCACCCCGGGGAGCCCCGCAAACTGCTTATTCAACAACTGCTTGCCATAAAGATGCGTAATGACATTTTAGAGGCAAAAAGGCCTGTGTGGTTTTTAATTCATATTTAATGGCCGTCAGGCTAAATAGGTCCACTACCCTAAATGAGGACTCTCTCTCCCCTCTCTCTCTCTCTCTCACTTAGGGTTGATGCTGTGAAAACTGTATGCTTTTTTTTTTTTAAAACAAATTGCTGAACCCAGCTGCTCTTGTATTTTTACGTCAGGGATAATATAAAGCATGTATAATAATTAGTACTGTCAAATGATTAATCATTACTATTTGCTTATGAAATAAAAGGCTTTTTGTTTACATAATATGTGTGTGTGTGTGTTGCGTATGTATTTTTATATATTAAATATATTTATTTATAATATAAATGTTATGAACATAAATATAGACATATTTTTCAAATTTAAACAGTGTGTGTTTACATATACATAATAAATACTGTATAAACAGAACAAACACGTATAGTATGTTATATATATATATATATATATATATATTATATGAACTTTTATTTTGGATGCACTAATAATAACATATAATATCAACACATTACCATTGTTTTTGGTATCATTGAGAGAACAATGTTTTACTTTTGTATTTTCCGTTTTTGTAAATGTAGTTAAAACTTTAGTGATTTTGTTGTTTGTTTGTTTGTATTTTGGAACGGTGTGTGTGTTAAATGTTTATATACTTCTTATATAGTTTTAGTTATTTTAATACATCAAATTAAACATACCTTTGGATGGAAAAAAAAGTTTACTTCAGTTAAAAATGATTTAATCTTAGTTAACATTTATTTTTTATGGTTTTCATTTTAAGTCCCTATAATGCACATTATTATTAATAGTAATTATTATTAATTATTATTATTATTATTTAAATAATATTTAACAAAAATAATTTTAAAAGTAATTTTTCACAGTTTTAACAGCTATGGAATTTGAATTCCATAATAGAAAAGTCCCACTTAATCTATTTAATATTTAGCTTATTTATTTACAAATCATCTCTTCTGAATGGCAATAAAGGGTTAGAAATGTCCAAAAATTCAACTTCCAGCAAACCGATCACCATTAAGAGACTTTCCAAAAGTACTGCAGGCCTACTATAAGCTCAGTGTAGTAGGCACTTAACTTAATAAGAACACAAATGTGTATTAAGAAGATCAAATGTTTGATTTCATCTTGACATTAAATACTTTATCCCTTATACTTGCAAATAATATAAAATCAGTCCTACAAATAATTATCGTGATTGTGCAAGAAGCACAAAGACATTCAATCAAAACATGTTCATCTCTCTCTCTCTCTCTCTCTCTCTCTCCAGACAGGGCTGAGGCGCTGAACGTAAATAAATCTATCAGGGCAAGGAGCTTGAATATCAAGTTACCACTCCTTACAATCAAGAGCCTTTTCATGCCACCCATGAGGGCCATTCTTGTAATGCTAGCACACAAGAGAGGCCCACAAATCATCTCTCTCTCTCTCTCACACACACCTTATTATTTTTCCTCATAAATTCCCTTTCAATACCTCCCTGTTGTCTCTAGTCCTTCTTTCTTTCCACACGCTCACATCTTGTTTGTTTGAATGTGAAGAACAGAGGCAGAGGGAGCTGAACGCTGGACGACCCGTGATTGATATCTGCTAGAATCTGGTTTGGGCTCATGTAGCCACTACACAAACATGTTGCGAGTACATCTGAATGATGAGACTATCTCTAGCCATGATCAATGTCAGGCTCGGCCGCTATCGATCTGTCCCTGTTGGCACAGCAGAGCTCTGACCGGGAGCGGAAAATCTGCTTACAAGGGTCAGTAGAGTGTTTAGACAGACAATTGAAGAGGTCAGTAGCTACCAGTAAACACCGTAAAACGGACTGGGCTGCAAATTTGCTGCGTGCTATAGAACAGCTTTGCAGTAAAACATATACAAATACTTGTGCAACACAATTGCTTATTTATATAATAAGTTCCTTTTAACATAGACAATAATTTAGCAACTTTAATAGAAATATTTGGGAATACACAAGCAGAAGAGCTAACTAAGAGTGCATTTATTCAATCAAAAAATACATTAATATTATTAAAAAATATATTATTTAACGCAATTCAAGTATGTTTTGTGTATAATGTATATAATGTAATTTATTCCTGTGATGCAAAACTGAATTTTCAGCATCATCCTTCAGAAATGATACTAATATGGCTTTTTAATTCAAGTTTATTTGATTAATAGAAAGCTCCAAAAAAGCAACATTTATTTGAAATAGATAAAAAAAAAATAGTTTTTACAGTCACTTTTAATGAACTGAATTGAAGCATTCATTTATTTGAAAGAAATCTACCGGCTCCAGAGGTTTAAAGAAGTAAACTAAACAAGTAAATAAATCTCTAGCCCATGAACTGTTTCTTACTAAATCCTGAAGCAAACACTGTACAGTTAGTCATGATCCCGATTGAGTGACAGACAGTAAAAAGCAAATAACTGCTAATTCATTTGATGACCAGCATGTCTTTTATCAGAATTAAAGCTTCTCACAAAGACAATTCAAATGCGTGCGACTTCTTTCCTGAAACTGCCAGTGATTCATTATCAGCTCAGTGAGTCACATAATGAAAAAACATTTATAGATTTGTTTTTCAGACATTTCTTTTGGAGTAAGCCTGTGAATCTGATCTCAAAAGTGAACAATGATGAACGAGTGCGATGCCCATCTGTGTTATATTCCCACAGGAGAGGACGTGCGGTGTCTGTGACTGAGATCCTTTACACTTAGTCTCACAAGGTACAAAAGTACATAAAACAGATCATATACTTCTAACAGTTTAAAATCAACATGAAATTGCATTTGCATATCACTCTAAAATGTGACATAATCTTCCCATATAAAACAAGACATTTTCAAAATGTGTCTCTTACTAGCCTGGGCCCGCCCATACTTCCTGTGATGCTACATTGTACATTTTAGAGCATTTCCGTCGCCAAAAAAGTGGGAACCAATGAGAAACGCCCGGCATGACTGAGGCGGGTGTAATGTACTGGGTGTACCGACTTTCAAACATGGCGTGTACCGAGCAGCAACAATCGTTGGACACTGCTGTTGCAGCTGTTTTGAGAAATGTTCATGACAGGTTTTCTTTGAAAACGGAGCAGAAGTAATTAAAGTAAAGACATTTTCCTACTGCTTTAATGAAGCTAGCTACAATTGGTTACGGTGTCTTCAGGTTCCGCCGCTAGGCATACGTCATCGGAATGATTGGTTGTAGATTCGTCCAGTAGTATACAGAGGCATCTGATGGACCCAGGTTAAGCCCGCCTCCCAGAAGGCGGGTAGTAAGGTAGCTTGGCCCGACTAAGCTCCTATGAGCTTTATAGTCGCTAGACTAGTCTCTTACTTGAGTCATGCTCATATTCACAGCACACAGCTTTCGCTTCCTGTGAGAGAATGAAGAGAGCACAACGTACAGCAGCATTTAAAACCGAAGGACCATTTACATCAAGGACAATAAACATAATAGCATTTATAAGAGTTTATTTGAATTCAAATACGGAAGTCCATACCACAACTATCTTTTTTCTCCAGCTAATGAATCATGCAAACATTGACAGTCAGAATTCATTCTACAATAAAGAGCTCGAGCATTTATAACGGCACTCAAATACACACTCTAATAATATATGCTTAGAATTATTTATATACCATCACATTTGATAATTAAGATTTAAAGGATCACTTTTGATCATTTTCCTAGTCCGCTGAACTCTCTGTAGTTACTTTGTGTTTTACGACAGACGTAAAATGATAGTGCCTAATATATCTAGGCACTATATTCTCATTCCAGTGTAAGAATCAAGGAACTTTGCTGCCGTACCTAGGCATTTTGGCCTAGAAAATAGCAACTTTTAATTTTACATCGACCTAGCTACACGATGCAACTATAGAAGAGTCAAGCTTTAAATAGGAAAATCATAGAAACTCTTTGTTTTGAAAACACGAAAAAATTTTTTGAGCAAGATGCTAACGGTCTAATCAAATTCAATAATCTATGCTAAGCTAGAGCTAAAGGTGCTAACCCCAGACCCGAAGATCAGCTGAATGGATTCAAAAACGGTAAAACTCTAGGCGAGTTGGAAAATGGCCTATTTTCAAACCATTTACTTTTATTTTCATTTTAGTTTAATTTTAATAATCTTTATGATTATGCTTTCATAACTTTTTAATATCTGTATTTAGATTACATACATTTTTATTTTAGTTAATTAATTTTTAGATAATTTTCCATGCCGCTCAGATGTCCAAGTGTTCTTCGTGTCCAGTTCTCGGTTCAGTCCGATTATTGCATCTATGGCACTTGTTTAAAGATCATTTTAATGCACAGGCTAGTCGACCTCTTGCACTGGAACAAAACATCCCCAATAAGTTTCCAATAATGACGAAAAAGGCAACGTTCCATGGTTGTGTTCAGGAATAGCTTCCGTTTACTGCAAAATCATTGTGGACTTATGAATAAATCATTATGCATAAGATAATATAATGCATCAAGCATATTGCGCACAGACCTTTAACCCTTGGGTAGGTTGTGAGATTAATCAAAGAAAATGCACTCACCCAGATATTTGGTTAATGCTTGGCCCCAAATGCCAAAACACCCGAGCGAATGATCTCCGTCAAACACTGAGAAGATGAAAAAGGTTTGATTTTAATCTCATTAGTCCATCACTAAAACATTATTTAATACTCTAAACGATTTAAAATTATGATAATAGCAGCTGTCACTCTTATTATGCAATATCTTTTCATATATGAGTAAATGTGTTGAATAAAATATAAAATTAATAATAAATTTTACATTTAAGTAAAATTAGCACGTGGTGGTTAATAAATAAGCTTTTATTAAATTTACTGAATTGTAAGATTCTCAGATATTAGTTCAGAATTAGTTTTTTACATTTCTCTCTTTCTCTTCTTTATTCACAGACCTTTCAGAGTTTACATCTCACAATTGTTTTTTAATAAATATTCTTATTTTACAGCAACTTTCTTTTGCAATTGTGAGTGATTATATCTTTTCTTTAGTATATACTTTTAAGACTTTTCTTAAAATTGCAAGGTATAAAATACATTTAGGACATATAGATTCATAAATCTGACTTTATATCAAACAACAGATAAAAATGAATTCATAAAACCAAATGACAAAATTGTGAAATAGAAATGCAGAATTGAAAGAAAAAGTCAACATTTTGAGATATAAGGTTGTGATAAAATTTTTAGAGGAAAAAAGTTAGATGAGTTACATGAAAAAGTTTCCATTACTGCACAGCTGAAAACTTTCTGAAAAAAATAAGGTTGCTATTCTTTTAACTAGTTATTATTGAAGCAGAAATGGACAGATGAAAATATATGTTTTTGTTTCTTCAAGGATCAGAGATGCTGGACATTTCATGTCTTCAAGTGAATGGCAATCGACCCTGAGTGCCCTGAAGCTGTGTACAGATCCACCAAACAGCCTTGGGCTTTTTTGGAGCCTTTTATTTAAAGAAATTAAATACTATTTTTGCATTGAGGTCAGTCATGTAATTGGGCTATTTCATAATGATGCATTATTGTGATTGAATAGATACGGACCAAGACCAAACCTGATGAGATGCATAGGATCAGTCGATACAGAGCGAAGTGCTTCTGATTCCTTTCTTGTCTCTGCACTTTTTAATACTGCTTTTATTAGAATATTTACAAGGAAGCGGGGCGGATGAAGATAGAGCCTTTTTGAAAAAAAAAAACAAAAACACAATGAAATCATTACACTTTAATTTCAGCTAAAAGGGGCAGTGGAGATTAGATGGTAAGAGTGAGCTAATATGTATGAAAGAACTAGAAATGGAGACAACAATGTAAGTGCGAGTCAGAATGGTAGAGGAGATGCTGCATGTTCATTAGTCTTTGGCGAAGCGCTCCTCGAGTTTCGGCTCATCTGCATGAAGACAAGCTTCTCGTGTCCCTAATGAGAGAACCTAGATACAGTTACATTACCAAAACCCCCAGCAGCACGAGCCAATCGATCCCAGGTTTACCCCAGCGAGTCTCACTAACACTGCTGCTCTGATCGCTGTGATTTGGGTGTTGATGGGGTTTTGCTTCCTGGTATAGAGATGATGTGAGGGGAAGAGATGGCCACACCCTGCAATGGAAAAACATCTTTGTATTTGTCACTGGCGTAAAAACATCTCTTTAAACAGGTCATCTGAAAGCTCTGTGAACTGGAATATGAATTAGAGCGCAGGTCCATTGCTTGCTTTGATTTGAACCCTAAAAAAAACCTATAGCACCCCAGCAATAACCCACCAATGCCCTAGCAAACAATTAGAACACCCTAGAAACCATATATCATGACCCTGCTAAAGACACAGAATACCACAACAAGTGGTAGTGTACCAACCAGAACACCCCAAAATCTGCTAAAACATCTCGATCACCATAGCAACACCCTAGAAAACAACTATGGCCCCTGAAGACAAGTTTAGCTGTATACGCATTGCCTACATTTTATTATTGTAGGCGTCTCATCCAAATGGATCTGCCGTTTTAGGAGAGGAACCTACATATATATATATATATTTTAAAACCGGGTCCCAGAGTGGATTAATCTGCACCTTCTTGTTTTTGTATCTATATATTTTCTAAAACGATGATGTCATCAGCCCACCGTAGCCTACAAAAAACTGCACAGGTCAAGTCAAGTCACATCACTTTTATTTATATAGCGCTTTAAACAGTACAGATTGTAGCAAAGCACTGTAATCACCATAGCGACAGCCTAGAAAACAACCAAAATACCGTATCCTACGAAAAACTTCTCACATCACCATAGCGACACCCTAGAAAACAACCAAAACACCAGGGCCTGCCAAAACATCTCAGATTATCAGACACTTTAGAACACAACCAAATCTCTAAAGCCTGCTAAATAAACTCCATAAAACACTATAGCAACATCCAGGAAAACAACCAAAACACAAGAGCTTGCTTAAAAGGTATCACCTTCGCAAAGACAAAGTAACACCCTAGAAAACCCCTTAAACACAAAGCATGCCCGGATCACCATAGCAACCCCTTCATAACCACATAGCAACCCCCTAGAAAACTAAGCAACCTGTTAAAAGTACCCAAATCACCAAAGCAACTGCTTAGCGATCAATCACACAGCAACTCTAACATCCCGGATCACCATAGAATACAAATAGAAGTAGCATAGAAAACAAAACAAACAAAAAAAAAAACACAGAGCCTGCTAAAAAAAAAAAACAACACACAGAAAAATATTCTATAATTACATGAAAAACTTTGTTTTAAAAAAAGAAAAATAAGAAGAGAGTGCTTTGGTGAGCTTCAGAACCACTAGTCTTTTCAGACTGAGAGTGAAGGGTCACTTTTTAGGAGCTGCAATAAATCCTCAAAGCTTACAGCGTTATTTTAATTCCACATTACTCATAATTTAAGCGGATATGCAGATGCAGCATGCAGGTCAACGGTTTGCTTTATTGTGCGCGTCAGAGGACAGCATAGTGTGGAGATCCATATATTAACCACCGCAGGTGTAAAAGCCTTTCCTTGTACCAGTTCCAGAAGTGCTTTTACTCTGGCCCACTTCGCACTGGCCTCTCTCTGTGGCAGGACATTAGTTTGATGTGGATAGAGTAACCTGCAGTCCGGTCACTGCTCTCCTCTTCCGTCATCATACTTCCTTCATCACTGCTGAAGAGGAAAAAAGCTAGGAAAAGAAAGACAAAAATTCACCAAAATTAATTTTATTTTAGAATTAAATAAATAAATAACACTATTTTAGAATGAATTAATAAATACATTTACTTATTTCAGAGACAGAAAATGTTATGAAGTGTTACTTTAAATAAATAAAGAAAATATATTTTGTTAAATAAATCTGTATTTTAGAATGAATGGATGAATGCATGTTTATTTTAGACATAAAACGGACACCCCTGGTTGAAAAGAAATAAGTAAATAAGACAAATTGTATGATATTTTGAAATAAAATGACCACTTTTTTAAATGCTATTTTGAAACTTGTATCACTGAATATTTAATTTTGTTTCATACCGTTTAAACAATATGCCACTATTCGGTTTTGAGCGGTCTCTGAGAAAGATCTGTTGCATCTTTCTTATTTGGAAGCTGCAGCCATTAGCAGTAGTTTTGTTGTGTGGGACGGGTGAATTTGGCCTGTAATTGAATTATTCTCTGCTCCGATTGGCTTGACAGACTTGTTCAGCATATCCTGTTTAAAATCACTGATACTTCCTACGCCTAACTTTAATGGACTGGGAGAGCACAGCGGAAAATAAAAAATGAAAAAAAAAGTTATTTTTGAAACGTTTAAAAGCAATAACACAAAGGAGAAGAATTCAGCCAGAACCTGAAGTTTTTTGTCAAACTATTTCCTAAATTCACAAGACCTGTGAGGTGTGTAACAGTCAGCAGGGATGTTTCTGTAAGTTGTTCTTTAAAGCGCACCGAGGGAGTATTAACAGCCGGCCTCTACTCATGCTGATGGTTTTCACCATTTCAAAAAGAGCGAGAACACGTTGAAATAAATCAATGGATCGTGGAAGTACACAGGTACACTGCTGGATGTAAAGAGGTAAACAACTGAAGCAATAATAGAGTCCGGAATCAGCGAAATGGTCTTAAAAGCCTCTTCACAAGCTGAGCTTTTAAAGAGCACGAGAGAACCGTCCAAACTCTCAAGTTCCCATTTTAGGGCCACGGGATAGAAAACCACCATAGATGGATTTTTCACTCGCCCACTCGTTCTCTCTCTCCCTATCGCCAGCTACATTTCTATCTTTGCTGATTCTGATGAGGAGGGAAAGAGAGGAGGAAGTCTGGAGCCATCACTATGTCCTTATTGCAGCAGAAAAAGGGTCTGCACTGGTCCTGGCAGTAATTGTGGTCAGGGCACTATGACCTTACTGCTGCGTGTATGGAGACTTTCTGAGAGGGAGGCGGGACACAATATTTTTCCCTTAAGGGGGGGATGAGACTCTGCAATCATAGCAGTCGGCCAACAACATCCATCCATCCTCCTCTTGTACCCTTTGTAGTAGCAGCAGAAAGCCTTGAGTGGCTCCGAGCTGAAGGAATAAACCACGTGGAAAATGACCACAAGCACAGCTGGATCTGTAACACACCAAAGGAAAAACTATTGAATATCAATGCGATCTATTCAGAATCAATGAGAACAGACTGAAATGAAAAAAAAACTGAAAAAGGTTTTTTGTTGCACATTTCTGGATTTCATCTCAAAATGTCTCAAGATTTCACCTTGCAATGTCTGCAATCAAATTACAAAGATCTCCTTATGACTTCAAATATCACTTTTAAGCTAGAGCTACTATCCCCTTTTAATCAATAGCTTTATATAATTTATTTTTGCACTGTAAAATATTGCTAACAAAGTTCCTTATCTTTTTAATATCTCAGTCATTTATAACAAAAGATAAAAATAGAAAATACAAATATTTAATTTAGAGGTAATCTCAGTAAGTCTCAAACTGACATTTTGACTAAATTTGATGCTTACTGTAAATGAACATGTAATGTTTCTCTGGGATGAAAATAAGGAAAGTAAATGAGTTCTCTTTATAATATTTTCGTCAGCAATATCTATGGAGAGCAATTGCTTCTTAGATTTATTCTCCTGAGAAAAACACACACAAGTCCCACATGTATGTCATCTAGAGTTTCATCTCAAAAGATCTATCCAAAATCCCAAAATCTGCAATCAAAAGCCAGATATTAAAAAAAGACATCAACGATTTTTTTTTAAAATTCTAGAGTTAAATTCTATTTACCTGCTCACTGAGAGAATGAACTTAATGAGCAATGAGCTTAAATACAGTTGGAAGGGGTGCTTTAAATCACTGTATTTTTAATAGGTTTCTACAGTACAGTTAGCATACTGTGAATGTTGTTTTCACAGTATTGTATACATATGTTATGTTTTTGATTTAATAAATGTCGGTAAGAATATCGGAGCAGTTGCTCATTTCTAGATGAAATGTACTCTCTGATTATTGTTGTACTGTCATTATCACTTCAAACTTTATTTTTTATATTTCCACCACTTATTTTTTAATTGCACAATGTGTGATTTTACTAGACTTCAATTGTATTTTGTTTATTA
>JAUMHP010000070.1:18232900-18244752 GCA_032361065.1 Enteromius trimaculatus | reverse complement strand
GAGAAATTTTAAAACAAACTATATTACAAACTTTCCATTAAGACCCTAAAGAATCATATTAGCTTGTGAAAAAATTGGCTTTGTATGACTCCTTTAAAAAATTAACATTAATTTAATTAACATTACTACCTTTCTGGGCCTTAATGTGGTAGTTCTTTTGTGGTCTGTGCAGGGTCAGAAAGCTCTCAGTTTTCATCAAAAATATCTTAATTTGAGTTTTAAAGATAAACAAACGTCTTACGGTTTTGGGACCGCATGAGGGTGAGTAATTAATGACAGAATTTTCAATTTTGAATAAACTATCCCTTTAAAGATTGATTAGTTTTTTCCAAAATTGTTCTTCTAAAGCATCATTGCAAAACCTTTTTTTTGAAGAGCACAGCATGCTTTGAATGTATACTAAATATCTAGGACAATGTAGTCTCCATTCTGAACACAGCCAACATCTCTTTTTTCAGGTTAACGTTTTTATAATGTGCATTATCATGAGTGTGGTTTTTGTACAGGGCTCACGGTCCAGATGCTAGTATCCTGGATGAGATGAAGGTTCCTCCGATGGGTCAGCTGACTCTACCTCAGATGCTCCACATCGCAGCTCAGATCGCCTCGGGCATGGTGTACCTTGCTTCCCTTCACTTCGTCCACAGAGACCTGGCCACCAGGAACTGTTTGGTCGGAGAAGGGCTGGTGGTGAAGATCGGGGACTTTGGGATGTCGAGAGACATTTACAGCACTGATTACTACAGGGTAAAACACCATCTCAGTTTTAGCGAGGTCCCACATGTATATCTAAGATTAAGAAAAAATATACTGTAAATAACAAATGTGGAAGATCATTTGGTCTGAGTTGATTTCGACATCTCTGAATTGACCCCCTAGAAAACGATATGTCACGTCTTAAGGGGCTATCCTTTCAATAAATTCAAAATTTAGAGATAACTTTACAGATTGGAGACTTCTCCCCTCGCAGGTCTGGCAGAAACATTAAAAAAAACACTTAAAGTATCATTTGTGATTTTTCCTTTCCTTTGTAATTTTTTTAAATTAGATGTACCGACAGCAGAGATGTTTGGTTGTAATCTGTTCCCGTTCACATCCTCAGGTCGGTGGGAGGACGATGCTGCCCATTCGCTGGATGCCGCCAGAAAGCATCATGTATAGGAAGTTCACCACAGAGAGTGACATCTGGAGCTTTGGAGTGGTCCTTTGGGAAATCTTCACCTACGGCAAACAACCCTGGTATCAGCTATCCAACAGTGAGGTAAAGTACCACATTTAATATTAAAAATTATGTGTGGCTGCAATCACAGCTATTTATATTTCAAACTCATTTACTGTCAGTGTTTAAAACAATACAACCACAAAACAGATTTTAAAGGAACAGTTCACCTAAAAAAATGACTCACTCTCTAGCCATTCTTGAATACGGACAGAAAAAACGCTACCATAAAAAAAAAGAGCCAGTACGATTTTTTTTACTCAGCAAGGATTAATTAAATTGATCAGTTTCTCTTCAATTAAATGCTGTTCTTTTGAACTTTCTATTCATGACAAAAATGATCACAGTTTCAACAAAAATAGTAATAATAAGAAGAAATTATTCTTGAGCAGCAAATAGCATATTTGATTAATTAGACAGTAAAAGTTCATTTTGACTTGAACCTGACTACTGATTCTTTTTGCCTAATTCATAGGAGTCATATGTTCGAGAATGAGCCTTTATGGTGCTTTTGTGCTGTTTTTTTCCCCCCTTTTTCAACTTAGACATTTTGCAAAAACTGAAAAAGAAAAAGACAACAGTTTAAAACAACAAGAGTGTGAGTAAATGAATTTCCACTTGGCAGCAAACGATTCCTGTAATGTTTACCTGCAGTGACAGAAGTGATTTAGACTGTCTGATGGCATCAGTGCTGGTCAGTGAGTTAAAGCAAACAGACAGAGCTTTTCCCAACCTTCATCATGATGTGGACATCCAAGTTGAACTGGATCAGACCGTGCTCTTAAGCACTTATGAACGAGAAGATCAATAGATTTTTTTGGTTCCAGAGTGATCCAGACCTCTCAGATTAGGCACCAAAAAGTGGACTCTGGTGTGACCACAACTGCACTATTACGCTGGACAGGCCTCTCTTCTTTCAACAGAGAGGTAGATCACTTTCCCGTCGACTCGATTTTAATCCGATTAAACCTCATCTTCGCCTTGGGCCGACGTTGTTTAACCTTGTTAACCAAATCCTTCTCGAGCCATGATGGACACAGCTAATTATCTAGAGCCTAACTGTATGGGACGGAGACGGATCGTTCGTGACTTTCCATCTGCGAGGAGAGAGGGTGCCAGACATTCAAAGGGGTCAATGTGAATTTTTCTTAATTTATTGCAGTGATTGAAAGCCCATTTCAGAATGATGTTGTGTGGTGCTGACAGTCTCTTCACCTCATTTGATTAAGAGGCAATGCTATAAGGGCTTGAAGTCACTGGCGTTTCAAATAGCAACCAGGAATAGCTTTGGAGAGGCGAGGGTGCTTCTTTACAGCCAAAATAAAGTAAAATACATAACATTTTCTTCGATTTCCACTTGTCTGCCGTTAAATATATAATATTTGCCTTGGTTTCAGGCCATTGAGTGCATCACACAGGGGCGAGAGCTTGAACGGCCACGTACCTGCCCGAAGGAAGTGCACCTCCTCATGCAGGGCTGCTGGCAGAGAGAACCGCAGCAGAGGCTCGTCATCAAGGACATCTACAACCGGCTCGTGGCCCTTGTCAAGAACCCGCCCGTCTATCTGGACATCCTGGAGTAACAGCACCCTGATCGGACCTGCATGGAAAAGACATACTTCTGGAAGCAGGCGGTTTGAAGAGGAAAACCAGTGGTGGGTTTTGGACGGACACAATTCACATACTGTCTTAGATGTGCAGTATGAACGTTTATGGTGTTTGTTGTGTACATTTTAATCCACTGGAGGTGTAAGATTGTGTACATGTGTTAAAATTTGATAAAAAAAAAAAAAAAAAAATTGAAGAGAAACGGACTGAGTAAATGGACAGTGGACTCTTTGAATACGCATTAGTGGAAATTGCTCATGGATCTTCCTGACTCACTCCTGAAGAGACACTAGATTTTCTATACGAGGATACTGATGTCAAGGTCTTGTAATTAAAGGTCATTAAAGGTGAAGTGTGTAATTTTCCAGTCTAATATGCAGACACGGTTGATTTTCTCAATAAATGTAAAAACTGTGGCTCTGTTTGTTAGAGCATCCCGTCCTGCCTGACATAGCAACAGCCTCAACCAATGGCGTGAGTTTGGGGGCGGGACTTTCTAACCTGGGCTTGTATTACAGATTCATCCAAACCCATAATCCTATCTGTTCACAGTGTTTTGCAGTATTAATGAGGAAAAATGTAATTTTTTTTAGGAACTTTTTTTAGACTAAATTCATATCACACTGCAAAAAAACTATTTTCTGTCTTATTTTCCAAATGTCTAAAGATTCATAAATCAATACGATACATTTACTTGAGATGCAAATGAAATCTTGTCTTCCGGGAAATGTATAAAATTGAAGTGAGTTTATGATAGAAAACCAAGAACGCATATCTACCAGCAGCCTCAAAAAATGTTAGATATTAATTTAGATATTTGTTAGACATTGTTATTTGAAGCAAAAACCTTTGTTCATCTGAAGTAAATGAATCTTGATTTTAGATATTTTCCTGAAAAAACAGAAAAATACTCATTAAGAACATCATTTTTGCATTACTTGCAACATTCAATGCCACTAATTAATAGATTAAAAGCATTCTGCCCCTGGTTAAGTAACTTATAGGAATTCAAATTCAATAATTATGGTTGGAAGTTTCTGTAATACAGCTTATATTAGCATTTGATCTCTAATGTCACCTTTATTACATACTTCACCTTTAACCATCATGTGCCCCCCCAAACAAAGACTCTTTAAGTTGCTGTGATTTACACGTTGTGCCAATCTGACCGCATTTCTTTTCTGTGTCTTGCGATTATGAATATACTACATCAGTCTGTTATGCGTGATTGACACATGCATGTATAGTACATCTCTCTATGTTGAACAGCAACGTCCTGTTACGGCTCGGAGTTCTGCTTTCTTTTCTATATCAAAAGCATCAACAAGGTCAGCAAGAACACAGCAGTGGAGACAAATTGGCTGTGTGCGGAATAAAGTAACCTACTGTATTTATTTGCAACCGTATGAAGTATGGAACACTTTTCAAGCAGATGTTGTGTCACAGGTTTAAGGCAAGACAATACAGGTGAATAATAGAGCACAACACTGAACGAATCTTTTTTTTCTCAGTTAAAAAATCGTACTGCATCAAAACAAATATTTTGTATAACAAGTTTTATGAAATGTTATGCTTTGCTGAACAGAAATGTGAAAACTGGGTAAAGCCAAGATCGAAATTCTACTAAACATCTTATTTTATCACTCCATAAATTGGAAAATACTGTCAACGGCCAGAAAAAAAACACACATTTCTATCATATTTTTAGGAATAAAATGTAATATACAGTACAGTATGCAGCATCCTGTGAAATGTTACATGAACAAACCATTCTGTAAAAACGTCATAACATTTAAAAAAAAATACAACTGGATAGGTGTATGCAGGGGAAAAAGATAAATAGACAAAATGTAATAAAATAAATGCTTAAATGTGTATTTTGGATGTTTTGACAGCAAAATAGCCCAAAATCTCATAGTTGACCAGTGCATGGAAAAAAACATTTTACCTAAAGTGCATTGCCTTCATTTAAAAAAGTATCTATTTTTAAACTAATTTTGTGCTACGATGTCCATTTCAATGAATTCTATAATAATACCTCAATGAGCATTTCTCAGTCATCTGAATGGCTCGGCAGGCACACACAGCCCTGGAAGTGCACAGCATGCATCTTTGGTCATGGCCTCTCAGTTATGGCCTTTTTGTAGTTTAAGCCATAAATGCCATGTGACTAATCACTATAGAGCCACACGCTGTAGTAGGCTATTCCGAACACAGCCAGAAGTCCAGCATGATACTGGTGTAAGAGCAGAGATCAATCAATCAAATATTAATTTATCATACAGCATGTTAAGCTGCAGTGGTCACTGTTCACCATTTCATTATTTCATTAATGGGTGCATCTCTTTTATGTACTTGCTTGTGCCTCTTGTACATAATCTTGTTACTGAACTGCATTATTTTGCCTTACTTTATTTGTATTATTATTATTTACTTAGTGTTTTAAAGATGAAATATAATTTCACGAATACAAGTCTTCTGTGTAAGTTATTAATGTTATTAAAAATGGTTTACAGCTAGAAGACATAACAGTATTTTAAAAAATGAAATCGAAGATAATCATTTCTATCAAAGAATGTCTCAGAGTGTTGGCATCTGACAGCTAACGTATCATTTGTTTCGTTGTACAAATAAATAAAACAATTTGGATAGATTTTGTTTTCTATTTCGTTGATGGACAACGTACAATAGCTGTATAAAACTTGATTTTCTTTTTATTGTACATCATAATATTGGTAATCTCACATTATTGCTGCATGATTTTCATATATTGTGCTTTACGGATAACAGTGGAAATTTAGAAACGAATGTGTAAAGAATATCAGCCTATTTTGTGTCAACAAACATACCATAGAGAGTTTTGGGTTTTGTATATACTAAATATACCACACTGAAAATCTGGAATTCCAAATGTCATTTAGGCCTGTAAATAAACAGAGTATTTTTTAGAAACTTTAAATGTGAGTAGTGTTATAATGTTAAAAGAAAAATATATTTAATATTGTGCCCTAATCATCCCATTTAAATTAAAAATACTATCCTAAAAACGTTTTCGAGGTCCACTGACCATATTTTCTGTTCATACTATGTAAGTCATTGGGTTTAGTTACCAAAATATCTTCTTTTGTTTTCTGCAGAAGAACTCATACAGGCTTGGAATGAGAATTTTCTTTTTGGGGTGAACTGGCCCTTTTAATGTACAAATATTTTAAATGTAAATGTCTTTTAAATGTAAAATAAACAACAACAAAATTACGGATATAAATAAGAGGGCAGAGGTGATGACAAAGAAAGAAGATCTTCACAGAAACCATCAACAGATGGACAGAAGAGATGCTGGTAGAAAGTGACAGATGGAGGTGAAGTTGAAACCAACATAGATACATAGGTTACCATGAACATGCTGTACATCTGCCTGAAAAGGACCATTGTTTCACAGTCTCGGTCTGTAAATTGGAAATGTGGCAACTGTAAATCTTCAACAGCAAATTAGCTATTCACGACGCTGTTTTGGAAAAAAACAGGTGCTTATATTAGGACGCCAAACACTTATCACACAGTGATCTGAATTAAGGCCTTGCTATCGCTTCCACACATTTATTTTGCTTGAAATATCAGCACAGAGACTCCAGAGGACTGTAATGCATTCTGGGTAATGGTATCGTTGGCTCTGCGGTGCCTAAACTCAATTCTCACGGGTCATTTGTGTCTGGAGTGGACTACTATTCCAGGCAGTCGGTGTATTCCTGCCTCACACGCGCAATTAAAGGGGCAGGCATTAGTTACTCACCCTCAAGTTGTTCCAAACTGCTATGTCGTATGGATCGTTATTTTCAGTCGGACATAAAAGAAGGAATGATGATTCAAACCGTTTCCGTAAAACATTAAGTAGACAGTGGCGATTAATGAGCTTCAGACAGGACCGAAAAAACCAGTAAGATGCCAAATTAAAAGTCATGAGATTAGTTATCTTTGAACCAATCAGCATCCAGAACCGGAACTGTCAGTTTCACCATTTCAAACTTTCGCCATAAATGATTTAAAATAAATTATATTACACACACATATTGCGGTCAAATAATTATTTGGAAATGTCTTTACATAATATATTTGTGTATATTTATTATATGTTTACAAACACATGCAAGTATATATTAAAATAAAATGTTTGTATATTTATTATGTTTATATATTAAATATATTTATATATAATATCAAATATAAGAAAAAAATAATATATATAAATATAGTACATGTACTTTTATTTTGGATGCAATCACGATTAATCGTTTGACAGCACTGATATACTGTATATATACTAGGGGTGGGCATAGATACATTTTTTTACAATTACAATGCATTACAATATTGCGTTACTCCCTAAAAATGTAACTAATTACGTTACTTTTTATGGAAAGTAATGCGTTACGTTACTTTTGCGTTACTTTTTAAATGTGGGCAGAGCTTGAGTGTTTGTTTTAATGTAAGAAGCTCCATTTATAACAAATGTAAAAGCACATCAAAAAGTGTCACGAATAAACCTCAGGCTGAAGAAAAAGTTAATTCACATCTGTAAAGAAGAATATAGGAAATAAAAGGTCGATACTTTTCAGAAAAAACTAAACAAAAAAAACAAGCACAATAGTAAGTTTTTGAAGTCATTTTTGCATGAAAATATGCTTGAACTGGATAATCAAAAGTCAGCAGCAAAGACATTGGTTAATAAAATGAGTTTAGATACATTCGTGTAATTTAATTATTGCAGGTTTGCATCATATTCTGAGTTTATTTTAATTCGTTTTGATGAATACTAAATCTGTTTTTTGAGAGTGAGATGAATCAATGCACATTCACATTACACACTGTATTCACACACCGCACACAAAGCCTCTGTATTCTGAGTCAGGAGACTTGTCAGCCATAAATAAGAAAAAAAAGTAACTGAGTTATATTACTCTAAAATTAAAAAGTAACTTGCGTTACTTGTTACTTGGAAAAAGTAATATTATTACGTAACTCGCATTACTCGCAACACTGCTGATTATACAAATTTACATTACTTTCAAGTTCTCTAAGGTTGAATTATTAAAGATATTTATCTAATTTAATTACACAATTTATAATTAAATTATTAATATAAAGTAAGAAAGATTTGATGCAAATATTTAGACATTAGAAAGAGTGACAAGTGAAAATTTAATATTACAAAAATGTAATAGTTTTATTTATACTATTAAATCTTAAAATTTATTTTATTTCATAAATGAATAATTAAAATATTAAGACAGCATAATAAAATATCCAATGACACCACAACAGCTGGACAAACACTGTAGTGAACAATGAGTCAGTTTAATTAGGCACTTGCACATTTTTCACATTTGTTACAAAAATATTGGCAAATAAAAGGCATTGCAATAATGATTGCATATTTCAATTCTCATTTTTAAAGTGAAGCATTATAGTATATATATAAAAAATGGGGGAACATTTAAAAACTACATTTTTATTTCCTTGGTAATCTTAAATGCTACTTTGTAACATTAAATGGTGCTTAAAAACAGTTTTTAAAACTGCAATACATTCATTTGGGCCAACAAAAACAATCCAAAACCTTTTACATTTAATTTAAATATAGTGCACAAAATACTGTTGTGACCAGTCACATTCATATCTAAACCTCTTGGAGCAGAAGAACAGACTCTATTAGAGCTGGAGCTGGAAAAACACACACCTACTTCCACCGAACGGTGAGCGAGAATTTCTGCTGTCTTACTACAAACAGGCATTTGAAGAAATGCAGAATCTTTCCACCACTAACCACTGAAGCACCTACTTTTCCTTTTGAACCCGAGATCCCTCTCATATACAACAACTGAAATATCATTACCACCAAGTGACCGACCTTTGGAGCTTGATAGAAAAGCGTCTACAAAACTACCGCCTTTCAGCAGCATTAATGGCACTGAATTACAAGCCAACGTACCTGTCCTGCACCGATAGGTCAGAAGAAACAAAAAAAAAACGACAAAATGAGAGACATGAGATTAACAGCTTAACCTAATGCAACGATTAGCTTTGATTTCTGGTTTGAGAACAGAATGTAACTAATTACGTGAACAAAAATGAAATATCGAGTTTGCACTGGATCCACAAGTGCTCTGATGAAATGCAATTAAATATAAAAACCTTGTATATCAACATAAACAGAGTGTATTGTATGCCATAAACCTGCAATGAACAAAACAATACCACAGATATGTGACCCGACGCTGAGAAGGACACATAACTCAAAACGAGAGTGAAAGACTCCAGTGCAGCCCCATATTCCCATGAGATGCAGTTTAGTATGAGCTAAAGTCAAAACGCAAATATGTTTCTAAAAACAACCCTTCATTGATTAGTTTTTGAACCTGTGAGATTATTCAAAGGTGTTCCATTAAATCCAAATTATAATAAAAAGGGACATTACAAATATAAGTATTGAAAGGGGCAGTGAATTTTAAATAAAAGACCCACCATCATTTTTGTATGTTTTGATATGCAACACATAATAAAATTAGATTAATCATATTAATGATGTTACCTGTGATAATATTAACGCAAATATAAAATCCCTGATTAATGCTACGTAATCACTTCCAGTTAATGTTACACAACATTAATATGTAGTAACACAAACATCATGTTTATAAAAAACCCAAAGCTATGTTAGAATATAACCTGTAAAAATCAATACTAGCGTCATTCAACCCTCGACCTTTCATATCGATGACTAAAAAAAAAAAAAAAAAAATCAGATAACTCCTGAAAGGTCACGATTATCTGTAGGGTTTTCGGCTGAGATAACAAACCGTGAGTATAAAAGTATCTCAAATAGCATAAACGTTTAGCTTCTTAGTACAAAAGTATCAAGGCGTATATATCAGTGAAAGTGACTGTATGAGTACAGTTGTCCAGAAAGGTGCACAGTGAGGTGTGGAGTGGTCAAGAAAGCTCGTTACTCCTGATGAAGGTGAGCCGAAGTGCTTTGGCGAGGTAAACCGGCGCTGAAGATGCCGATGATGCCCAGGTTGAGCAGGACGCCCAGTACGAGAACCCCCATGGTGCCCGGAAACGAAGGTAGAGAGGACTGCGACGTCAGCCAATCCCTGCGAGACGCCATGTCTGTCAACACTGCCTCCATCTGGAAATGGGTGCCTACCACCGCACATATGTGAAAGAGCTGGTGACTGTGACCTTGGAGGAGAGAGAGTGGGAAAAGAAGCGCGTGACACTGGTGTGAAGCACTGAAAACTAAACGATGACGACTGACTGTCAAATCAATAAAATGAGGTACCGATGTAGTCGAAGCGTCCAGGAGCCAGTCTCTCGGGGAGGTGAGACGCAAACAGGAAGCATGTGAGGAAGGCAAAGAGCAGATGGTAAGAGTGGCTGGCCAGAGCTTCACTGGGACTACAGCTCCCCCAGCAGCACGACAGCAGCTACAAAGAGAAGAGGGCTCTCATATCTGCAGTGTACACGATGTGCATAGTGAAGTGTGAGCATACTTACGCGGCAGAACAGTGGGAAGCTATCGAAGAGGAAGGGGATGACAAACGCCACCGTTCGTAAGATTTTACTTTTCTGTGGGAACTGCAGCTCTACGAACCTGTTACAAATGACAGGAAAACGTACCCATAATTGATATACATGAACAGATCATTTCTCAAACTTAGTGGAAGCGCCAGCGTAAATGAGGATCGTTTTTAAATTCTAAAACACGGTTTTAAAATGAAAATGCACTAGTGTAAATGACCTCTTCTAAAGACCTTTAATAATATATAATTGCAATGGCATTGCTTGCTTAAGCGAAACTAATCAATTCACTGAATTTATCAACCAGTTAAGCACTTTTGTAAATTATTTATTTATTAAAATGACTGAAACCTTTTGTGCAACTAGGAACTAGGGCAAAGCAAACAAAGGTCCGTGTGTGAGAAGGACTCAAGTTATATAATGAACCCTGTATTATTCCGAGTCGGGCTTTGAAATGACATCTGCATTAGCTCCTGTAATCGCAGACTTAGTAAATGAGTCTAAGTTATCCTCTGAATCCACTCTCACCTGGAGTAGCAGGACATGCTGGTACAAAAGAGCGAGTTTCCAACACCGATGGTCACGAAGTGCTGATGAATCCAACTGTTTACCCAGCAGTCGGGCATCGCATAAGAACCGTATGTGATGGCGCAGCCTGCAAAAGAGCATTTTATAACATTAAAACAGGGCGGATTGAAGAGTAATGCATGCTTTCGTTTGGATATGATCTGAGTTTTACGCTATACGATGGGTGCTTTTGTTGAAGAAGTTTAAGTTTGACGGCTGAGCGGCATTAAATCTTTGCAAGATTTCCCAGAGTTCGGTTTAAGGGCCATATTTTGATCAAATCTTCTCGAGCAGCATAAATAAAGGTCCCACTTTATATTAGGTGGCATTATACTTATATTCAAATTTGGTACAATGCACTTATTGTGTACATACATGTTTTTACATTGTACTTATATTTTTAATTTATTTTAATTTATATTTACAATGTTGATCTATCCCTTACACCTTAACCTACCCATACCACCAAACCTGTCCCTAACCTTTCTGCCTTTGTTTATAGCAGAAAAAGCAATACAATGAGTACACTGTAGCACGAAAAAAATGGCACATTTAACAGAGATCTCTTTGTGTGTTAAATCAGGTCTCTTTCATCATTTATTCTGAAAATATCACAAAATATGTCTAAACTGCAGGGCATTTCCATTCAACAAATGAATGCAGGTTTTTGGAGTTGTATGTTTTAGAAACGGCATAAAGCACATTCCTTGTTAGGGAACTATGTGTCCAGTATGAATAAAGAAGGTCTGTTAACAGATTGGGATCTAGGTAGCTTTTTTTTTTTCATCTTAAAGACGTTGCCACAGATCTCTGTGTGGAGCACTGGCTGTTGTCAGACTCCTTGTGCAGACAATAATCTCACTGCATTATTACAATTAAT
>JAUMHP010000070.1:18198255-18228418 GCA_032361065.1 Enteromius trimaculatus | reverse complement strand
TAGCTCTTGTATTTCTACATACAATAGAAATTAATGCTGAATTATTTAAGAATATGTATTAATATTTATAATGGGCTTTTATTTTATATAATAATAAAATAATCATTTATATAATTTTTAAGTTTTAGTCCTTTTGCGAGATTTATGCTTTTTGTTTTTAAAATATTTTTTATTTTGAAACTTTTATTAAGTTTTTTATTTTAGTTTAACTATGAATAATTTTTCAGCTTCAATTGACAAGGCAATATTTAAAATTTTTCTTTTTAATGTTTAGCATTTCTTCTAATATTTGGTTAAAAATCATGCTTTTTATGAAGAACTAATTAATGTGAATGATCATTTTTCCAGATATGTGGCATGAATGTATATTTCAAAAGCTTTGTTTGAGGCAATTAGTAGTATAAAGTCAGGCAAAATGGTCACTTTTTTATAAGATTGTGTAGAACAGCATTAAAATGTGTTAAACTGGGTCTCTTTTATCGTTTTTGTTGAGGATAAGTAACAATAAGTATGGTAGGAGGCTTTACAGTCTACTGCTCTCTTTCTATATAGGCTGTTTTAGACTAAAATAAGCTGCAGTGTGAACCGTAGGTGAGGTTTTTAGTCAAAACCCTAGCTATGCATGACTAAATCTGCATGCCACTGATGTTTAAACAGAAAATATTTGATAAGAATGGCCAACTGTGTCAGTGTAATGATGATAATGTGCTTATCTAGCGGCCAAAAGAGTTGACAGTGAAGTGTCACAGAAGCACAGCGTACCGAGACTGTAGAGGCTGAGCGCGCCGTAGTCGAAGAAGTAGCAGATGTGACGAGCCTCGGCTGACATGGTGCTGAAGATGTGAGCGCAGCTGGAAGTGAAGGGGTACAGGCAGATCAGAAGCATGTAGACAAGCAGCGGCCAGGTGTAGCTGTCCGTCAAGAAGTCCAGAGAGGAAAACAGCAAGCTGAAGCGCCACAGGAAGTACCTAGAACAGCACAGGTCTCAGGTCATACACACAGGAATGATGTCTTTCCAGCATTTTGGATTAAATTAATTTAGCCTTAAAAGATTTTTAAACAGTTATATATATATATATATATATATAAAGTGTCATTGTTACACGTTACATGTATTGATTATTTTTCCTCATTAGCTAAATGTTACCTAACTACACTGTAACATGTAATTCTATATGTGCATGTATTTTAAATAGAACTTTGATAACTTTTACATACTGTTTTATAATATATAAATAGATGAATAGTTTTTTTTATTATTATTTAAACTCAAACATTTAATCATGAAGTTTCTGCAACGATGTCGCATTTGTCCTAATTTTTGAATACTAATCTTCTGGTTTCTATTCAGCAACTTGATACATAAGAAAATAGTCAAAGCAGTAACATTAACGATTAATGAAATACAATTAATTTGTCAAATATTTAATTAACTTATCATTACCACAAGGTTTTTTATTAGAAAACGCATTTTTGTTAATAGCAATAATGTGATATAAACCAAATCAAGATTTAGGTCATACTACACTGCACTGACATAACACAAATATTAAAAAATTTCAAGGAATGTGTTTAGTGCTTGTAAAAATCCGATATTGCATAAAAGTGTCTGCTCATAAGTTTGATCCTGATTGCATAATAAAGCAGCTCAACCAAAGCTTCAAAGCTGACAACCTACTAGTTCTGGCACTGAAAAGTAACCGCATGTTTAACTGGGCGCTTTACCAGGTCGGCAGGAAGTGGGTCCAGATATTGACCGTCTCATTGGTCATTTGAAAACTGCTGAGGATGCAGTCCAGGGCTGAGCTCTTGGGATGACGGTACCCGGACATGATGCCGTCTTCTCGAAACACCTGCAAAAATGCACACTGACATCTAAAACACACGCAAACATCTACACTGTAATAAAAACAACTCGATCCATAATTCACAGCAACATATGTTTTTCCATTACTTTAATTTGTCAAAAGAATTTAAACAATTTCAACTAGATTTTTGAATTCTACATATTTCAACTTGATTTTTTTAAAGCAAAAGACTGGTATGGCCAACTTGATTATACATTACATTAATGCTATCAAACAATTAATTGCGATTAATAGCTTCCAAAATAAACGTTTTTGTTAACATAATATATGAGTGTGTACTGAGTATATTTATTATGTATATGTAAATACAAACACATGCATGTAAAATATTTAAGAAAAATATTTTATGTATATATATATATATATATATAAACCATGTAAATATTTTCCAAAATATATTCTGTAATCTTATTGTAACATTTGTGATCTGTTTAGTTCTGTGTTTTTGTATTTTTGGTTGGTTTTCATTGTGTTTAGGTTCAGTTTTCGTCTTATTGTATCATGTGCTGTTTGTTGTCTTTCCCCATGTGCTCCGTGACCTAGTTTTCTGTTAATCATGTATTCAGTTCAGGTGTGTCTCCCTCGTTAACGTTCATTGTCTCCCCTACTTTAGTTGCCCTCTGTCATTCAGTCCTTGTCGGTCAAAAACGTTACGTGTGTTTATATTAATGCTGTTTTTGGATTTTGGATACTACTCCATGATTTTGATTTAATTAAAGAACTTTGTTTATCTTACTCTTGCCTTCGTGATCTCCTTCATCTTCAATAGACACCACGTTACACTTATATATTCATAATAAATAAACACAAAACAAAAACCTTTATTTTGGATGTGATTAATTTACGATTAATTCACAGCAAGGCAAGATAAATATCATTACCTCACCCTAAAAATATATGCTTGACAGTGCAGCCAATGCAAAAAATTAGGACAATAAAGAATTCTATTTTTCTTGCTACAGGTTAAAAACTCCAGAAATTACATATAAAAAACACAAAATAGTATTAATAAAAAATTGTTTTAATAAAATCTATATTTAGTTACAGTCAGTGTTGTTTTAGCATTATTTTAGCATTATTTAAATTATTAAACCTCATCTTTGTGCTCCATATAAGAAGGTCGCATAGGAAAGAACATGCATGTTTATGTGAGCTACTGCATTAACAGTCTGAATGCCAGTCATTCATCTGATGTAATCGTACTGGAACTGTGCTGGAATTTCTTTAAGAAAGATTTAAGCAGAACCGAAATCTGTGGCTTGCACCGTCTGATCCAGGTCTTTTGGCCTGTGACTTTTAAGTACATGCAGGATTTCCCAGGGATTTCCCTTAAAGGGGAACCAATCTGCAACAATAAAGGCTTTCAAATGCTGTTTTTGTACACTAAACAGATACTCCCTTCCTCACCTTTGGCACCTGGTGGATGTCAAAGAGCTGCGGAAGTCTGAGACTCAGCATGTCTGCGGGCAGACACAGCACTCCCCTCCCTCTCTGACAGGCCTGCTTGAGTCTCTCCTTGCCTCCTCGACACAGGACGCACCACAGCGGACACTCCAGACCTCGGGATGGGCCCCGTTCCCCGGCCTCCCACCTCACGCACTGAGCCCAGCCCCAACCATGACCCTCTCCAGCCCCCCGCCACGCAGGAAACACTGCAGAGACACACACACACAGACACAATGAATATCTGACCCATATGCACTGAAAAGAAAGCTGGATTATTGCTGAAAACATGGTTTAAATAAGCGACTTTAAGACACAGGTTTTACATTGGTGACTTAGAACAAGTATTATGGAGAGCCAAATTACTCAAAATGAAATGAAATTAAATAAATGTTGAAATATAGTAAATTGTTAAATATGAAATAATTAAATACATAAGGAAAGGAAAAGACGTGACATGTGGCCAGATATGGTTTCCCATACTAGGAATTTGTGCTCTGCGTTTAACCCATCCAAGTGCACACACACAGCAGTGAGAAGTGAACCACCACACACACACACACACACCTTGAACACACACCCGGAGCAGTGGGCCACCAATGTTGGGGGAACGGTGCCTTGTTCAAGGGTCTCACCTCAGTCGTGGTGTTGAAGGTGGAGAGAGCGCTGGTTATTCACTAACCCCACCCACAATCCCTGCCGGACCTGGGACCCGAACCCGTGACTTCTGGGTTACAAGTCCAACTCCCTATACATTAGGCCACAACTGCCCCATAAATAAATGTTTTAAAAAATATTTAAAAAGAATATAATTTACTTATTAATGCATGTATTTATTTATCTATGCATTTCATTTTTTCATTATGTATTTTACAATGTATTTATATATATATATTCAACTATTATTTGATTATTTCATTTCGAGTAATTCGGCCCTCTAAAAATTACTTGAAATTAGTATCAATATTACTATAAACTCCACAGGCAGATGTTTTTATTTCTTTGTTTGTTAAAATCGATACTTTTATTTAGAATGCATTTAATTAATCAAAAGTGACGGTAATGGCACCTGCATGTTAGAAAAGTAAATTTTGTACTTTCTATGCCTGAAAAAAGTCAATTTTTATTCCTCAGAAAGTCAGAATAGCTGTTTTCAACCTTGACAATAATCAAAAAGGTTTCTTGAAAATGGTTTCTATTAGAATGATTTCTGAAGGATTGTGTGACACTAAGGACTGGAGTAATGAAGCTGAAAATTCAGCATTAAATCATAGGAATAAAATACATTAGAAAGCATATTCAAAAAGAAAATAGCTGTTTAAAATTCTTTCAAAATTACACTGTATTGTTAAGCAAACAATTGTAGCCTTGGTGAGCATAAGAAACTTTTTCCATAAATCATATTTCCATCAATTTCTTTGATTTACATTATTGTGTAAAGTTAAGAACTTTATGCACAGAATACCCAGAAGAGTCATTTACTGTATGGAATGCATTGAATTTAACCTTTCATTTCCAGTGAGACAAAAGAAAAACATGCAATATAAATTAAAAATATTAATAAAATATAAATTATAAAAATTCATTATAAATGTAATATAACTCCAGAGATAAAAACTAGACACTGAATTACACATGCAATGGTGTGACATGCATTATCAGTTTAGAAGGTGCTACCATTGCATTTTGCTCCACATCTAAAAAAAACAGGCCTACTATGGCTTCATATACTATTTCCATTTTACACGAGAGAGCATGAGAGACTTTAGAGAACTGCCAAATGTTTTAAAGCTTTAACACTCAAATCAGTCTCAGATATTTCATCATCACACACCCCGGTATGGGCCTCCCGTTTGACTCTTTCAACCAACAGCAGGGAACATAACTTGGCACGTTGGCGACATTGCACGAAACTGTTACATGCAAACATTTTTGCACACAACCACTAGGCAAAACACTCATCCTCTGGTGAGACCTGAAGTTCAACTGTTTCGCTGCCTCTCTAAAGTGGTCCGTACTTTGCTTTGCACAGGGGGCGATCCTGTGAAACTAGAACAGAATGTGCTTTGAGCTGTATGAAAATGAGCACACTTTCTCCACACGGCAGCCTAAACAAAGCAGATGGAAATGCTTGACCAATGCCTCCACGTTAGAATCCTAAGCAGTTACTCTGAATTTGACTAAAGAGACTGATATTAGATATTAAACCCATTCTCTCTCAGTATTTTTCAGCTCTTTACAATGCAGTATGCAGCAGTTATAGGGCTATTTACTAATATTTTTTGCTACCTTAATAATTAGAAATAATAATAAAAAATAATAAGTATAATAAAATTAACAATCATCATCCTATTAATATATTTAAATATAATTTTTAATGTTTCATTTTACTATTATACTATTAATATTTTTACATTTTAAATTATCAATTTATTTTATAATTTCATGTAATAAATGTCATTTGCTTTTTAAAAGCTTTAATAAATTACAGCTAAATATATTAATATAATTTATTTCAGTTTTAGCTTTTGTCATTTTAATGTCAACGTATTGTCCAGATGTTAATGCAATTATTGTAGTTAACAGTTGCCAAGGCAACATTTTTTCATATAAAATTAACTTTTCATATATATATATATATATATACACATACATGTATATGCATTCTTTATTGAATAATAGTAACACTGGATTAATATGCTCTGACTCTATGGAAGATAGCAGTATTTACATTTAATGTTTCCTTTTGCACTGTACGGATAAACGAATGTCATATGAGTTTGGACCATCATCTTCCAGGACCTGAAGTGGGACACTCACATTGCCAAAAAGGCCCAGCAGAGGCTGTACTTCCTTCACCGGCTGAGGAAATTCAACCTGCCAGAGGAGCTGCTGAAACAGTTCTACTCTGTGTACTTCTATAACTGTTTGGTTTGGCTCAGCTACAAAATCAGACATCAGAAGACTAAAGAGGACAGTTCGATCTGCTGAAAGGATTATTGGTGAACCCCTGCCCACTCTTCAAGAACTCTACACATCCAGAGTGAGGAAAATGACTCAGGATCCCTCACATCCGAGCTATGATTTTTGTGAACTGTTGTCATCTGGTCGGCGCTACAGAGCACTGAACACCAGGACATTCCCCGGGGAATCTACCTCATCAACAGTTCACCCACTGTGCAATAACCAATGTTTATTCTATCACCCTACTACGTTATAGTACATCCATCTTATTATTATTTATAATCATGATTTTACACTATTTCTTTTTTATCCATAGCACACCTGTACATACAATTTATTTATTCACATTTTCTATTTTGTTTTTATTTTATTCCTCTTCGTCTTCGTTGTTGTTGTCTCTGTGTACTGGAAGCTGTGACACCAAAACTAATTCTTTGTGTGTGCAAACATACTTGGCAATAAAGCGCTTTCTGACTCCGATTAAACAATGTCAAATCTCATTTCTAAATGAACTATTCCTACAAAAGCACATCACAGAAACTGTTTGGGATCCAACTACAACCAATGCATTTACATAAACTCAATGATAAATCCCCCCCGGTCAGATCGCCCGGGGCTGGACATCCATTCGTGGAATATGCTGTCATTATTCCATGGGCCAGTGTTGATCTTACGGATTAAGGAATTGTGGAATGTCTCCTCCATCAGCTGTTTCTATGGAAGTCAAACACAAACATAATTCATCTGACACTGGATATGAAGTATTCCCGTAATTCCCTTTGGGAAACGTGTAATTCAGAAACAAACAGCTTGCGTCCCAGCTGCCGCAGCTAAGTTTGAACTGTATGTGTTTTTTTGTGTCTTGTTGATAGGTGGAGATGTTTGGATTACAGTCTGACTAACTAAATCCCATGATACACCAACCTGAGACAAAACAAGAGAAGCTGCTGATGTGTGTGTCCACCAACTGAGACAGACGACAGAGCTATTAATGCCACTTAACTAATTTTCTGACGTGTTTGAGAACTAAATGGGATATACAAAGAACAGGACATTTTATCCACCAGGAATTGATTGGATTGTGAAAATCAACATTATCTACAAGAATGAAAGCCAGATGGTCGGAAGAGGGCTTAGCGGACCAAAACAAAACTGAAACAAAATTTTCAGTAAATGAACTGAAGGAACAATGACATTTACTAAGTAAGCCCCTTCAGCGTGATACAAGATCACACTGTCGGGGCTTATTTCTGTGATAACTACCGGCTACCTGAACATTATCCCGCTTATTGCACAGCTCCTTGGCACATAAGGAAAAAAACAAAACATTTTTATGTCCAAAACATATTTGGACATAAATATGAATTTGAAACACTTGACATTAAATTAACATTTTCATCCTTCCGCGAAACTATATAGTACCACGTGACTAACATTCAAACGTTAGTAAGACAATTTATAACATGTACATATGAATATATAATAACAGATGTATTTTACATTTTCCATTATTAATTGTGGTTGTCCAATGTTTGTCACAAGATGGCGCCAAACGGTAATCTTTGTTGGCGCGGAGGGATTTTAAACACACAAGTAGTGCGGGCTATGCGTTTGGAGCGGTTATTATTTGAAAAGAACGAACCTGCAGATGTCTCAACTGACCAATCAGAATCAAGCATTCCAGAAGGCCGTGTAATAATTTCCAATAATATGCACCGATATAACAATGCAAAGATATTTACCCACTAACACATTACCTTTTAAAAATTATACTGATTAGACTTTTGTTTTTTAAAGATACATTTTGCTGAAATATTATTACAACTTTAAGTCGCTTTGTATAAAAGCCTCTGCTAAATGAATAAATGTAAATGAAAACAACTAAATATAATTGTTTCCTATTTTTAAAATGTAATTTATTTCCTTGATGCAAAACTCAATTTTCAGCATCAGTATTATCAATATTGAAAACAGTTGTACTATAATGTATGCTTTGCTTTAAACTCATTCATAACTCATGATCTAAAAGTAAAACTGGATTTTCAAAACTAGAAAAAATAAAGGTGAGACTTACAAAACAAGAAGGTTAAGTGATGTTAGCTGATTATAAAAATGCTTTCATATGCAGTCTGAATTAATTCGATGTATTTTTACCACTTGGACAAACAGTTGGAACAACATGCACTGACACCAGAAATGTGCGTTAAAATGATAAATAGGTTCAATTTAGATTTCACGTTTGCTCACAAACTATTGCATAGTCCAAAGCAGAACATATCAAGATGCTTAACGACCTTGCTTGTGTTTCTCTCGCTCCACATCTCACCCTCTTCAGTAATTCTGACATTCTTTCTCTGGCTCGTGATTGTGTCACAAGATCTGCCTCAATGGACGTCTTTATCACTGCGTGTAGAAAACAGAGCGCCTATATGCACACATTCTGTTGGGAACATGGACATACGGACACTATCTCAGGCTGCAAGCATTCCACTGTCATGTTAATACACGATCACGGGGTGAAGCTATCTGGCTACCACCTACACATAGAACGCTAACAATCATGCAAACGGCTATACTGGGAAAACAGGAATTTTCCACTAAGTTCAACCTAAAAAAAAATCCAAGCAGTTTAGGTTTTAACTGGCATTGCATATTAAACGGGCATTAAGTTCTTCAAGAAATAGATTCCAAAGCGAAACATTTCTCTTAGAGCGATTGAAACCTGTTTTGGAAGTTCTGCGTAAAATTTTGCCCGAGGCTTTTTCCTGGAAAAGAAAGCTTTTAATGCTACCGAGCAAACTGCACCTTACATTCATTATAGTTGATTCCTGGAGAACTATCAAATGATGGGTTCTAAAATTACACATTGAATGAGGGACCCACAACATACACACTGTAAAAATGTACAGAAAAAGTGACAGCCAAAGGTAGCCAAAACTTTACAGTAAAACTGTAAAAATACAGCAGCAACAATATAAGTTTTATAAACTCAGATATACAGTAAAAGGACTGTTTAACCCAAAAACTCGGCCTTAAGTTGGTCCAAAGCCTGTATGAGTTTCTTTCAGCTGTTGAACACAACAGCAGTTATTCTGAATAATAATGGTAACCAAACAGGTGACAGTCAAACATAATAATACTATGAAAGTCAATGGCTACCGTCAACTCTTTGTTAACCAATAATCTTCAAATATCTACTTTTGTGTTTAGCAGAAACTCATACAGGTTGGAACACTTTTTTGGGTGACCCTTTAACCAAAGTAAAAACCATTCTGTACCTTATTCATTAGTTTATATGTAAATGTTAATATGTAGAAGGAGCATACAGTGATATACTGTATACACAAAGAGAAAACACCTTCATAGTAACACATGACTCTGAAATAAAACAATACACATCAATTTTAACACCAAGATGTAGCATAAATCCCAAATCTGCATACTGCAACTGATAACAATGGAAAGAAATATAACTAAAACCAAAACATTATAGAATGACATGAACTTGTTAGATCTATTAAAGTTTTCACAATATATAGTAAGGGAATTTTTAACTTTATAACTTGTTAACCATTTAACAATTCTTTAATCTTTAAACTTACAATCATTTTTATAGAGATTAGTATGGAAACTCCTAGCAACAACTCAAAACACCTTAGAAACGGCACAGCAATGTTCTGACACTCAACCAGAACCACTTCATATACAGTATAGCGGCAACACGGAGGAAACACAAGTTTGCTTCTCAAAATGTTCATGGTTTGTTACTAATGACTATTTTTCTTTCAATTCATCTATAGATTAATCTAAAAATCTTAACTTCTCACACAAAAAAAAATCAACAATTAATAATATTTTATTAAATTTGCACTTTACTATTCATTTGTGTACCATAATAATGTCTAAATGTAAACAAGCCACTGACAATATGTATAGTGAGATCATCCAGTAAGATAAAGCAGCCGCTCGGATGCAAAAATATTCAAATATGACTAAATATTTGCCGGTGGTCTTCTCTCAATCCAAGTCATTTGCAAGTGCACTATACTAAATATTATAACATTAATTTAAAGATCTAAATTCTTGAAACATTTAGACTTTTTTCTCGTAATTTTTCAACTTTAATCTGGTAGTATTTCAACATTATTCTTGTCATATTTCAGCTTTAATTTTTATTTTGACTTTTTTCACGTAATTTCGACTTTATTCTCAAAATATTATGACTTTAATCTCGTAGTTTTTTTGGTGGCACTAAAACGCCTTTGTAATATTGGAAATTCTTTTGATTATTACAATTTGATGTAACCAATCCAGAACGGTAATGGGAAACACAGAATTTAGTAAAGGCTAATAAACCTGGCATTAATAAAATTAAATTTAACAATTAAAACAGTATATAAAAAAATACAATATATATATATATATATATATATATATATATTTTTTTTTTTTTTTGAAAGGCTAATGTAAACATAATATGTATAACATAGCAAAGATGCAAAAATAATTAGTTCAAATAATGTATCAAAAGCAAGAAATCATATGGTTTTATTGAACAAAACTGTTAAATATAATGTATTTTTATCAATAGAGCTAACGTACATTACACATTACAACAAAGGTCTGAAAGGGATGTTTTAATGGGCAAACTTTTACTTTTTACATTTACGTTTAATAATGATTAAGCATTATTTAATTAAAATGTTCACTTAATCTTTCACATAAACTACAGGCAAATAATTAAAGCATATATACTGTATTACAACTGCATCGCATAGAATTATTTAATTAAGTCGTAGTGTTTGTGAATTATTTAAGTGGGTTTAATATATCATAGTCTCCTAGTCTAATATGTGTTTTCTGGATTCTTGTCCGTGAAATGTGCCACTTCTGGTTTGCAGCTGGTTAGTCGACGCGGGCAATGAAGTCAAATATTTAGAAAATCGAAAAGTTGAATAAAAACGATGAATTGCGACAGCCCTAAAACATTTCTTTGTCAATAAAATACAATTAACCAATAGGGTACAGCTAACGCAGCGGTGCGTATAGCAGACAGTAAAAAAAAAAAAGTTAAAATATGGATGAAAGCTGCAGGAATGCACAATCAATAGACAACAATGCAAACAATACCACATGCTCTGTCTGCACTGCAGCTATATTTCAGAATTTGGAGCGAATGAAAATGAAAAAAGTTTGTCCTGGAAAATGCTGACTTTGCAGCTCTTGCAGGCGAAACCTTCTTGAATGCACAGGAACAGGGAAAAGAAAAAAAGGGAGTTTTTCCATAAGTCACAGGGTTCAAAACAAGAAGCAGAAGATATGAAACACGTGTAACAGAACTTGAAGTCTGCTTTAGGAGTCAAACTTGAAATGAAAATGTACATTTTGGAGGCATCCTCTAGATTTGAAGCGAACAAAAGCCATGTAAAAGTCAGCCACTACCATATTCTCAAAGTTATGATGCTGACTTTAAGACAAACTACTTATTTTCCACATAACTTCACTTCTTTAGTAATCAGCCTAGTACAAAGACAATAAGCCAATTATTGGCAAACAGCATGTTGTCTTTATAATAAATGCTTACATTGATAGACAGTTACCCAAAATAAACATTTTAAAAAATATTGGTAACCAAACAGTTGTTTCCATACTATGGAAGTCAATGGATAACTTCTTGGCGTTCAACAGAATAAATAAACTCATACAGATTTGGAACAGCATGACATGAGGGCGAGTAAGTAATCACATAATTACCATTATTGGGTATCTATCCCTTTAAGCTTACTAGGTCAAATGGATCTGCATACAGTACAGGAGGATATATAGGCACTCTTATATTTTAGGAGAGGGGTCCCTCATAAGGAATCACCATATTTAGCAGTCTAAAAAAAATGAAATGCATTAGAACAAAGGTCAAACAATTATTAATGCACAAACCCATTGAACCAACCCCTTTTTTCTTACACCAAAAAGACAAAAATGCTGACGAAATCCACACAATTGGAACAAAAAAGTACATACATGTCACTTTCTTCATATCTTCTGGTGGAAACGTGGAGCTCAGGGGGGCGTCCAGCACAGAACGAGACCAGACAGCCTGGTGCTGTCAGTTCTACAGTATTGAGGGGTTGGAGGAGGCCCTGTCTTACTTACAGAAGCCTGTTCACGTGGACTAATGTAGGCTACTGGATAGACTATGTTCCATTTGTGTTCAAGGAAAAGACAGGCAGTTCTGCAAAATCAACCATGCTCTCCCACCATATGCATTCTATATATATACTTTCACCCATAGGGAGGTGCTCAATGTCAACTCAACACTTGCACAACTCACGAAAAGCCAAACTCACTTCCTCAACTTTTAAAACACTACTTATTAAAACTGCATGATCTGCTCTTCAGAACTTGAACTTAAACATTGAAACTCAAAACAAAGATATATTATCCTCCACCCTGATGTACTTTTTCTTCGCCAGAATGACACATTTGCTGTAAGTTTGTGGGAGAATGCAGTGTTTTTGCGAAGTTACTGTAATATATAGTCATGACATTTTCCTTTAAATCAAGCTATTTTCATAACATTCCTTCATAGCCTAAAACTTTAGAAGGACTTGTTTGAAGTTCACTTCTGCAAATGCATGAAGGGGTTCCATGCATTGCAACAATTCGGACACTTTTAACAATTCTAACATAAAGCAAAAGAAAATCGAAGGTCCAAACCTTTGAGCTTGATCTGGTCTAGGAGATCATTTGCGCGTGCGAGCTGGAGATGTGAGGTCGCCAGTTTTGGATCCGAAGAGTTACAGTTAATGGGAAAAAAGCGCGAAATAACTAGAGTTCCATGGCCGAACTAGGTCCTAAAGTTAGTGGACAGCCCCGAGAATCATTCGGGCTTTGTGTGTCCCTCACATTCCTTGGGAAAGCAACACAAACAGCAGTGGAAATCCCACCCTCCGCGGCGCGCACGAGCATTCGCTCATTGGATGGAGACATGAAAGAAGCCCTGTGTTTAGAATCAGGAGAGCAGCGAGAACAAAGCCACGGAACCCGTTCGACTGCTTTTCGCGTTCTCGTTCTGTTTCGAAGAACGAAAGGTTCTAAGAAGTAGGAAAAATGCAGAGCCTCTAATATATACGTCTTGACTTGCAATATGGCCTTGATGTGCTTCTTTTTTTTTTTTGCCAATGTTATACTGAAATATGTCAAATATAGGCTCACATTTTTCATTAAAATAATTAATTTAATTGAGAATATCGTTAAATGAAATCCGCTAAATGGCAGGCACCATATTTATTTAAATTAAATGTATTTATTTATTTTCTTTTTTTGAGGAGGCATTAAGCATTTATATAATTACTGATACAATTAGCTGTTTTTAAACTAATCGGGTGAGTCAACGTACTATGACTAGGTTTTACGATAAAAGGCGTAAATCGCCATCTACCGGGTTAGGCGAAGATTTAGTTAGTCGGTTATTTGCATTTTACCCTAGTACTTTAAATATCGAAATAAATAATACATAATATGGTAAAGAGATACAACTGATGGATAGAAGGGGGAAACAAAACAATTGCAATTACAACAATAACTATATATGCAAACATTAAACTCATCGCTGAATGGATGTAAAATACTTTGGGGTGGGATAAATACAATTATTTATTGTAGTCCTACAGCCTAACATTTTATGTTCTAGATACCATAAATTATTATTATTACTGTTCTTGTTGTTGCTCTTCTTCTTCTTATTTATTTTCTTCGTCATCATCATTATAATGTATTTACAATGTACATTGATGTTTAGGTACAAGAAATAAAATAAATGATTATCATTACTATTATTACAAATAACCATCATCAAACAAATCTTATTATATGTAATAAAATAATAAGAATTTAAAATTAAAGCGATAGAAAAATAAAAACATTTATTCTAGGCCATTTATATTAATTCTAATATGATTTCCCACAAGTATTACAGTCTGATTGGTCTGATGATGTGATCCTCCCTGTTCAGTTTGCAGTTGTGGCATCATCTTCCCCTCCTCCATTGCACTGAAGGCCCAGGGTACATTTGGTCATTGGACCAGACTGCAAATAATTCTCCCCTACAAGTGAGGCAAAGCCAGGCATTCTTTGTCATTGGCACTGGGGTCTTTGCCAGAGAACTGGCCATAATGGCACAATGAGATCTCAGCAGAGGGCCCAGTGCGGCTGGGGCACGAGACACTGAATATAGTTGAATGAGGACACAGAGACCTACTTACACCGACTAGATACGAAGAGACAGACCCCCGTAAGAAAGAGAAGACTGGGAATGGCGTATTTGATGCTAGAAATCCCTTGGTATTTTAAAGTATCCCATAACAAATCGCACTTTCTCTACAAAACAGAAATTTGCGGCAAGTTTTGTCTTTACTTTTATTTCAGTAAATGTTCAATGCCAGTTACATTAATTTACTTTTTTTTTTTATATATATTCATTTACTTTTTTTAGTTGTAGATAAGGCTAATAAACCTGGTTTATGATCAGGTGTTTTGAAAGTAATTATTCCTCTATCCAGCAAGCATGAACTAAACTGATTAAAAGTGACAGTATTTTCAGCATTAATAATATAATGTATTTGTAACCCCCCCTGGGTCCACCACCACCACAACTCGTCCTCGCTCCGAGCGGGCCTCAAACCCAGGTCTCCAGCATGGGAGGCGGGCGCTCTAACCAGGAGGCTAAAGTGAGTGAGGTTTACCTGCACAACACACTCTTGCTGGCCTCTGTTACATAATCAATCATCACATTTTGTCATCACAAGAATAAATTACATTTTACACATTTAAATCGATTTTTAATTAAGTATTTAACTTTTTATGACGACAGAGACAAAAGTCTTTTTAAATGAAATCATTTTATTGTTTAATGCACTGCCTCACACGTACATTAGATTCCTTTGCGTTGCGCAATATGGGACAATTACTATGAGAATGTGATGCCGAATGACTGGGACTAGATTTGCTGAGTAGTAATCTCATGTCGAGCAGAAACACTTTCACATCCGTCAGCACAGCAGAGTGTGACCGGAGTCAGATGATGTCTGCGACAGATCTCTACACCCATCCTCATTCCTGTGTGTGTTCAGCACAGCATACAAAGGCAATACGACATACAAAATAAAATCAAATAAAAGCAACCATTTGCCAGACTTCCTGCTCATACACAGATAACACAATACATTAAATCACAAAGTTACACAGCAAAAAAAAAAAAAAAAAAAAGTGGGGAAGCCACAAATCATCAAAAAGAAGTGTACACCCTAAACCCGATTCTTTCGCCACCCTAGGAGTCAAGGGTAAACGCTAGACGGGATGATTTCTGTTCTGTGCTCACCAAACACAGACATTCATGTGGCAGTGCAACCCCAGAAGACGAAAATAAAAAAAGAAATCCAAAAACATTGTTCTAATATATTTCGATGTATGGGTTTGTTTGACGTATATGCACATGAATGTTCGTTTTTTTCTCTCTCTTAAAACATATACACTCATTTCATCAGTATATATGCCTGGTTATGGCGCACCAGGGGCACTTAAACTGAGAGATTTCACCCCGTAGCTTCTTTTAACCCCCCTTGTTTCGGGGTCAAGGATGCGCTGTTGTAGGTTAAAGCCCCCGTTCCTCTGACTTCTCTTTTCTCCGAACACTTCCTGCACCCTCCTTCCTTCCAACCCTCCATCTTTTGAGATTTTTTTTTTCTGGAGATGCAGAAACAGACAGAGCAGTAAAGTGGGAGAGAGAGAGAGCGAGGGGGAGTGAGTGTGCGATCAGCCGAATGCCGAGCTGACCCCCTGCGTCCCACGCAGTCTCTCAGCCCATCTCTTTCCACTGCCGGTAGAAGTCGGTGATGTTCTTCAGCTCCATGCCTGCTGCTGCCACCGCCTGGACAGCCGCCTGCAGCCACGGCAATGGACACAGTGTTACATCAACTTTCTGTCATCATTTACTCACCCACATGTCGTTCCAAACCTGTACGAGTTTCTTGCTTGCATTGTACACACAAGTTGATTATTGGTCCCACTAGACTTTTATAGTAGGGAAGTAATAGTATTGAAGTCAATGGGGACCATCAACTGTTTGATTACATTCTTCATCCTGTATTCTTCAAAATATCATTGTACAGGTTTGGAAAGAAATTAGCATGAATAATGATGGCAAAATCTTTTTTTCTTTAATGCATCTTACAAACAGATTATAACACCAATCATTCTTACAGAAAAACATCTGGGTCTGGGTGGATTAGCAATGCTACAATATAGATTAGCTTTTTCATTAAGAAGCCACGTTTTACAGTAAAAATAGCAACAAATGCCATTGTGTTGTACATTTCTCAAAATATTTTTTTTTTTTTGAAAAAAGTTTGGGATAAGTATATATATATATATTTTTTTTTTAAAGAACAGAGTTTACTATTATTCTACAAAAATATGTTAAATTGGAAAAAAGTAGTATTAAGTTATCGGATATTAAAGTAATACTTAAATGATAAGATTTCTATTTTGAATAAATGCCATTCTTTTCAACGACTGAAAATTCATCTTTTTCACCTCAGGAATAAATATTATTTTGAAGTATATCAAAATAGAAAATGACTGTTTTAAATTAAAAAAAAATAATAATAATAATAATAATAATTTAAAAAATGAGCAAAAGAGACTTTTAAATGGTGTTTATATATTGTTTATATATATACATAAAAAGTTAAATGAGTAAAATAAAATTTGTGAATACATTTTGGAACACATTTAAACATTTTTTAAAAGGTTTGTAATACAAAACAGTTCTGAATTTAAATGTTGAAAATAAAAATACTATTTTCTTTTTAAATATATTTTAAAGTAATTTTTAGTAATTAACAGTATAAATGAATTAATTATTATTATTTTAGTATGTGTGTGTATATATATATATATATATATATATATATATATATATATTTATTCGTGTGATGCAAAGCTGATTTTTTCTGCAGTTAAAAGTAAAAAAAGTCTTTCGTATCACTTCACTTTTAGAAGTCTTTACTGTCACTTTTTATTTTTAATTTGATAATCTTTTAATACATTCTTTTCATAATTCTTTTAAAAGCTGAAAACTATTGTCCTGCTTAATATTTTTGTGGAAACTGATTGATATGTTCAGGAATTTTAAGTTCAAAAGTACAGTTTTTTTTTTATATTAATAAAAAAGTTTTTGTAACCTTATAAATATCTTTGGTATCAGTTTGGTCAATTTAAAGTGAATTTACACAAAAATAACAGGTGTGTTTGATCTAGACACTAAAGGAAAAGTGGATCTCACGAGCCAGATCTGAGGATCCCTATTATAAGATCACACAATACCACACCATTATGTTTGAAAAATCTTATCTGCAGTTTGCAAACGCCCAACTGACCTTCATGGAAGCTGATCTTTCAGTCAGCTCCTCTAGTGAGTGTCCTGTCAGAATGGTCACCATGCCAGCGGTGTCTTCATCTCCACTGTTCTGAGATCCCGTCAGCTGACGACAGCTGTCCACCATCTTATACAGGTGCCTGTCAACAGGAACAATCAGAGTTGAGACGGTGTGTGCAGAAAACCCTTCAGGACTTCACGTCTGCAGTCAAAATCACTCTGCTCTCCAACAGAAGGGGAAGATGATGCGGCTTACCAGGCTTCAATGTCCTGTCGTTTTAATTTGTCCCTCTCAAAGCTTCTTCCTGTCTCTTTCTGGCAGCGGATGTACCTGTTGCACAATAAGTGAGAAGAAAAGCTGAAGCGTGAAACATTAAATCTTAGACTTTCTCAATAGCAATGCATGCTCGAATCAGACTTCTTGTTCTAGAGGTTTTGCTGTCAAAAAAACAAAACTCCACTGCAGAGCTCAAGGCGTACCTGTTTCCCTTCCGAAACTCTGTCTCAAGGAATCTTATTCCATCTCTGGCTCCGGAGTTCTCTTTCTTCAGCAAATCCAGACCATCAATCACTGCAAGAGGCCAGAAATTCATCTCAGTCAAGCAAATTGTACAAACATACACTGATTAATCACTCCTGGCTCACGTTCAGCACAAAAAGTCTGTATTTTTTCATTACATCTGAGGTACAAACTGGTGAGTTTCGAACTTAAATCATTTAAAGTGCAGCGATTAAAAAGAACTAGTGTAAATCAAGAATATTGGCATATTAAATCAGAAGGCTGCCATACAAATGTCATGTATCTATGCCAAGATGATTCAAAGGGCCCACTCTCTTTATGACTGATGAACTTCCTTTCCCACCAAACGTCATCATTTCGGGAGTGAAGGAGGTTTGTTAAAAATCGTTTAGTATTTCTGTATTGTATTTTTGTATTATTATTTTTTTTTAAAAACATTTCTTTATAGCTTTTAAGTAATTTGCTACATAATAAGCACCTGTTTCTAATTTTTAGGGTTTTCATAAAATACAAACAAATATGTTATTTTAGTGTTACTTCAGTATTATTTATATACTATTATACTATTTTGGATTTGTTCATATTTCAATAATTTCTTGACAGTAATCTGGTGTGCTTGTGTCATTTTTATTAGTCACTTTTACCTACTCATTCTAGTACTGTAATTGAAACAAGATTGTTATTCAAGTCTAAATGTTTCATTTATATTTTCAATTCAAATTTGATTTCAGATTTAATCATAAAATGTTTTTTATTGTTTTATTTAACAATAACAACACTGATAACTTGCTGATCAGCAGAGTATAGCCAGACAAACCTTAAAATATAATTATGTTTTTAAAGTGCCCCTATTATGTCTTTTTGAAAATGACCTTTCATGCAGTGTCTAACATAGCTCTAAATGAAGGAAAACTACTGCTGAGTTACAAGTCATTAAAAACTAGTTGTTTTTATTGCCCGCTCAATTGTTGATCTTTTCGTGTTGGTTCTGAATGAAAGTGCAAATTAATATTTTGCCCCTAGGAGCGACCAATCACCAGAGGGGTTTGAAAAAAATTAATCACTAAATGAATCGTTTGGGAGTTCTTGAACAAATAAGTCCACAAACCCAAAATATCAACATTTCATAACACTTTAAAGGAACACTCCAATTTTTTTGGAAATAGGCATCGTGTACTACGTGTACGTGGAATGAGAGTATAGTTCCTAGTCATATAAGCCTAGAAAATCACAACTTTGCATTTTCCACCAGTCTTAGTACACGATGCGACTACAGAAGAGTCAAGATTTAAATGGGTTTAAATAAATGTAAAAATATCGAAACTCTTTAGTCATTTTATAGTGCGACGGTAATGGTCTAATCAGATTCAATGATTTATGCTGAGCTATGCTACTTTTGTGACCACCAGACCCGGCGATCGGCTGAATGGATTCGAAAACGGTAAAACACATCTGTATTACTCTAGGGATGTTGGAAAATGAGCCTATTTCCAAAAATAGTGGAGTGTTCCTTTAATTCATTAAGATTACATGACATTTTCAGACTTGAAAAACACTTTTTAAATTCCCTGCCATTTCCAGTTTCATCACAACAGAGGAAACTCTCATTAGGAGACAGGAGGAGGCACGCGGCTGACCTGTGCGAGGGATGATGATGATGAAGCAGCCGCTGGCAGCCAGCTGTCTGAGCAGCCCCAGGTGCTGGCAGAGAACCGTGGTATCTGGCACCAGATAAGGAGACATGGAGGACTGCGCTTTGGGCTGCTGCAGACTGCCCTCCAGCTGAGAGACCTCCAACTGCAGACAGAGGAAATGCTTCATTACTGCGCCCATTCATTGAGGACAAATGTTGGGAGCAAGATGTGCATTAATGAAAGTTAAAAATAAACCCAACAGCTGGTCTGACCTGTAGGCGCAGCTGGGCCATATCTCTCATGAGCCGGTTTCTGCGAGCTTCCTCCTCCGCCTGTGGAAGAGTCGAGGCAAGGTCAATATAACCTCTGTGTAACCTCAAAACATGACTCAGATTTTACCCTCAGTAAACACAAAGTGTGAATAAGCAGCTAAATAATTTTTGTGTTTAATACGGAAGAGAAAAACACAATAGTATACTGTAAACAGACAGTTACATAGCTAAAAACATAGGTTTACACTTACGTTATTTTTTTAAGAATACTTTAAAGTGCCCTTAAAGAGTTTAATCATTAAACCACGGATGTATTTAACTTTACAATTCTGGGAAGAGAAAAACATTATAGGGAAAAATGTAAGGACTGAGAGATAACTATTAAAATATAAAACAAAAGTGTTTCTTTTTCAGTAAATTTTAAGATGGTTATTTTATTTGCATCAACTAAGCTCCTGCTTTATATTTACACGTTTCTTGTTTTCAATACAATATTTTTTTTTAAAAAAACAGAATAATGCTTTTATTAATCAAATATGCATTAAACTGATCAAACTGCCAAAAATTATATATTTAACATAATAAACTTTTACATTTCTATTTTTAATAAATGTTCTTTTGAACTTTATATTCAGCAAACGATCCTGGAAAAAAAATGCAGATACCGTCAAACAGTCTTCGTCATGTCTTATATGTTGACTAAAGCAGGATCAACGTGGGCCAAAATGCACTGCTATCTAAAATTTGTAAACCCTTTCATCTTTGGGTCTGCACAATGTTACATATTTTGCATTAAAAACACTGACATTTGCCTACAGGTTGCATGATTCATGTGCATGAACTCCTGTGCTTCCACTAACCACACCTGAATACCCAAAGTTGGTTTTAGGTTAGATCTAACACTATCTGACAAGTAACAACAGTTAAAAGTCTAAATTAAGAGGATGGGAGTCATGAGTCAAATGCCAGAAATAGAAAATAACAAAAAACACATTTTTGTTTACACATACACAACAAGATTTAATCAGGGTATCTGTAGAAAAAGCTAAAAACAAATGGAACTGCTTTAAAAACAAACAAACAAAAAAAACATGCAGGAGCTTATTTAACAGCAGGGACATGAAGTTCATGCTGATTGCAGAGCTCGTGCTGTAGTGGCGTCTTATGAGAGACCTTTCACGGCAACCTTATTCCACGGGCTTGTCATGGACTGCCAGACATTCTTTTCATTTGCAGACCCTGAAGGTTTTAATGAAATTGTACCAGAAAGAGCCGCCTCTTCACCGGCACAGCAAGGTGGCACTTCAACCATCATTTGTTCTACCCGTAAGGGCTGCGTGGTTGCTTGGCAACATAAGGCTCTCAAGCAAAAGCTCACAAATGTGGCAAGGTTTTATAAAAAAAAAAAGCCTCGTTTTCTTAACCGTGTGGACCCTATCATTTAGATGCACTTTCCGTCACTATTTCTGCAAGGATTTAAGTGGTACGGCTACAGAAATCACCAACTGAGCCGGTGTATCTGAACACAGGAAAGAGATCAGCTGAGTTACTGTTTCATTAGTGCAAATCAATACAGAGCTCTTATTATTCCACTAATAGTTTGGTTTTTTGTCCGTCTTTCATTACTATTCAATCTCACGTCTTTTACCATGCGGAACTGGGCCTTGGCCTGCTGAACCAGGTTGTCCTGCTCTGATTGGCTGATGCTGGTGAAGATGCCCGCCTCTGGGTTGAAGTGCAACACGTTGCCTTGGAGATTTGTGAGGAAGTGACCAAAGCTACGAATGCAGCACACGCGCACCACACACTGGACAGCAAGGAGAAAAAGAGACAGGAACATGAGAGAATGCTAAAGACGCTGAATGTTAATTATACTTATGTAATGAAATTAAATCCTCTACATTGTAATTAGCTAAAAACATGTACTTGATTTTCACTGCGTATACATTTCTGTGCATAATGACGATCATGTAGGGATGAGTGAGAATCAATCGTTTAAGTGCTTTTGAGGAAGCACCAAACAATTATATTATAATACATTTACTTTTTGGGAAAGTTTAACATGTACACCATCCCCCAATTTGTAAGATTTGAATAGTCGTGTATTTGATCAAATACAATAAAAACAGTAACATTCCAAAACATTCCAATTTTTAAAAAATTGCTTTACATTTAAAAATGTATTTATTTCTATTATATACACACACACACATATATGTATATATATATATATATATATATATGACATGACATATTTATATATATGACATGAAATGTCATAAATAAAAAAATAAATTAATAAAATATTTAATTTTTATTTATGACATTTCATGCAGTGTGTAACAGCTCTGAGTGAACGAAAACATCCTATAAGTTTTAAATCTGAAAGTGCACCATGTGTAAAGTTATTGTTGACCAACTCATTGAAACAAGTGGTTTTTAAACGTCAACTTGAAACATTAGCATATTGCCCCTCCACTTGTGCAAACCTAAAAAACTAGATTTTCTTGTTAGTCTGAGTGAAAACCCAGATTCATTCTGTCACTAGTTGCTGCTTTTGAAGCGTTAAAAGCACACAAACACTGCTTTAAATGAAATCAACCAATCACTGCAGACTTTGCATGCTATAAGAAAACGATAGTGTTTTTTTTTAAACTTGCATACCTGTCAACCTGTTGTTGAGGACGACCAAAACAACATATGAACCTTTCATAAACCATAATAGAGAGACTTTCCCCTAGTTTCACAGACAAGGCTTAAGCTAGTCCCAGACTAAATTGCATGTTTGAGCTGTCTCAGATGAAAATATCTTGCTCTGACATAACTTAAAACATGTCAGTGTCATTGTTCTGTGTTAAGATGAACACCTCTAATATTTTTTTATAAGGCATTTCTATAAAAGTAGCTTAAATATCTTAATTTAACTAATGTCTAGTCCTGGCTTAAACCGTGCCTTAGAGAATCAAATTCAAGTAAAAACTAGTTATCAGTAATGTGTTGGTTTCCACAGTTTTTACTGAATGAACAAGGAAGAAAGAGAGTCAATACATGAAACATATGATTTAAATGTATTGTATTATGTATTGTACGTAAATGTATTGTTATAATGCATGTCTTTGATGACACAAATTGTTGAATCAGTTGTTTAGAACTTACAGAAAATACTGAATTTTTCAATTTAGAAAATAGTCAAATGAGCACACAAGGAGATAAGTGTGATGGATACCTCATCCAGAGGGGTAAGAGGGGGTCTCTGGCTAGCGAAGTCCAGGCGTCGATGGGCTGCACTGAGGGCAGGAAGGTGGCGGAGGGCCAGATCCTCTGGCAGCAGCAGTGTTTGGACCAAACCAGGCTGCTCGCACTCATTCAGCAGTTCTGTAACATCCTTATTCAGACCTAAATCTAAAACAAAAACCAGGGAAAATATATTATTGTTAATGAACAAAAAACATTTTTTAAATAAATTAGTTTTTACAAACCTGTTTCTAACATCTTGCTGCCCTCAGGAAGCAAATTAAGCAGCACTGAGAGTCTGTTCCACAAGCTCTGAGAACTCTGTTCGGGCAGAAACCAAAGATCAACATGTACACAAATCAGTAGCTAAGCAAATAAATGATTATGCTGCTTACTCTGGTAAAACACACAACTTCAGATTCACATGTACCTGAGCACACATAAGGATGATATCAGTGTTCGTTCTCAGCCAGTCCAAGAAGACCTTGACCACCTGGATGAGACCCTGATTGGTCAGAATCTCCAGTCGCTCAGAAAGGGTTTTCTCACTGTGTATCGAATGGTTGCTGTGCTCACTGCCCTCAGAATCAGAGTCAGGATCTGCATGTGACATTTCAGATATTCTTAGTTTTATGGGTATGGACTAAATATGCACTTCCTGATAGAAACTACATTGCTTAAAAGACTGTGTAACAGTATAGTGTTAAGTTTTAGTAAATGTTACAAATGTTACATGTTACATCTTAAAAACGATACACTACCGTTCAATGGTTTGGGGTCAGAAGATCTTTCTTTTATTAAGCAAGGATGCTTTCAATTAAACAAAAGTGACAGAAAATAAATTCTTCTATATGATTTGTATTTTAAATAAATGCTTTTTTAAAAATATCTTCTACTCAAAGCAGTGTAACCGTTTTCTGCACTGATGATAAAAAGAAATCCTAATATATATAGTATATATTATATTAATAAGAAGTTTCTCATGCACCAAATCAGAATATTAGAATGATTTCTAAAGGATCACGTGAAGCTGAAGATTGGAGAAAGACTGCTGAAAATTAATTTTTTTATTTCAAGAATAAATTTGATTTTAAAAAACAGTACAATAGAAAACAGTTATGTAAAACCTTTTACATTATCATTGTTTTTTGTTTGTATTTTTGATCATAAGACACTTCTTACTCTGCCCAAACTTTTAAACGGTGATGTAAAGCATAAAAAATGGTGTAATGGACTGAAATAACGTGCAAAAAAGTTAAAATTCACTTACTTGTAACCAATGTACCATTGTCATTGGTTCCATTAGCAATCTCTGGAGTCATGTTTCTTGATATTTCTTCAGCAGGAGGTGTGGCTTCTTGCACTGGGGCAGGGCTTGGCTCTGGGGCGGGGTTAGCGGTAGGTGCAGGGCGGAGCAGTACGTTGCTAAAAGTGGGGGCGAGTCGAAAGCAGCGTTTGGCTTGAAAGAGCTGAGAGGACATGGCCTGTAGGTTGCTGCTGATGCTGGCATCATTAGACGCTAACGGGCCGTTGGTTACCGGAGGGGTAGAGTTTTCCTCTCTGGACGGTTGCGGTTGCTCATCTTCCTCTTGCTGTTGTGGCGCATGTTCAGCATCCTCCATGTCTTCGAGGTCCGAACGAGACTCCTGACTGTTCATGTCAGAGTCTGTCTCGACGTCAAAAGCCGTGCCGCCCTCATCCTCCTCCGAACCGCTTTCCCAGCTGCCATCCTCTGGCAGTGGTCCCCTCCGTCCTTCTCTCCCTAAAGAGTTCATCTGGACCCTAGCAGCCCCAAGTTCGTCGACTAGACCACCGCCTTCATCATCCTCTTCTTCATCACTCTCAAATCCCTCGCTCAGGTCGCTCTCATCTTCCTTATGAGCACAGCGTCTGCGCCGAAGCATGGAGAGCCGTGAGAACTTCCGCTTCTGCTTTTGCGTCTCCTCAGCTGTTCTTTTCTTCTCCAGGCTTTTCTTTGTCCCCGTTGTCCTTCCGTTCCCCTTAGGCTCGCCTTCCTCATTCTTCTCCTCCTCATCTTCATCATCTTCCTCTAGGGAGCCATTCTGCAGGGTTCTCACCTCTGAGAGAGCAGCACTACTGTGATCTCTGGCATCAGCATCTTCTACACAAAATGCAACACATGAGAAAGTAAGTTTAAGAAACTGTTTAAAAATCAGAAGCTTTTCTGAATCCAAGTGAGCTGAGTATTATAAGGCATCACAGGTGCTTCATAACAACAACAAAAAACATTATGGTGCTTTCTAAGATACCTAATTTAACTAAATATTTTTCACAGATTCAACAACTTCTGACAAAATGATGCAGAAGCAAAGCAGAAGCATCCATACCAGTGTTATCAGTGTGCAGGGGTGGAACATCAATCTCTCCCTCCTCCAGTTCAGCTTGCAGTCTAATGTTGACATGATTGACCAAATGTGAGAACAGAGCCAACGTGAAAGCGATGGAGGCACTGTACTGCTTTGAAGCTATAAATGAATTACACACAAGGAGTTAGTACTTCATTTGCAAAAAATAAAATAAAAAATTAAATAAGAACTGTGCTTTGCATGCTTTCAACAGGTTCCCTAAACAGGTTTTAAATTAACTGATAGGGCTATTTTATATATTTTTGAATATCCTGACAATTAAAATTTTAAAATACCCTGATATTTCCAGGTTTTGCACAGTATAGCATATTTCCACCTAAAATGGTTATTTAAATGTTTTACTTTTGTTGTCATTAAATAATTAGATTTTACACACACTATAAAAAATTATATTTAGTGTGTATAGAGATAGATAGATATCTATATCTATATATATATATGGAGAGAGAGAGAGAGAGAGAGAGAAAGTGAGAAAGAGAGAGTTGCCTAAAAATAAACTATAAAAAAAGTTTTAAATAATTGAAATTAAACTGAAATAAAATATCACTCAAACACCTTGTGAATTAACTGAAATAAAAATGCAATTCAAATTAAATTAAAATGACTAAAACTAAATAAAATGACAAGGCACAAAACTAAACTAAATATTTAACTTAATATTAAATGTTAAAAGACTGAATAAATACTATAAAAGTACATAAATAACAACACTAAAGCCATGTCATAGTTGAAAAACAGTGGTTGTCTACTAGTCATGTTCATGCATGTTCCTGACCACATTAAGTTGCAAACCAAAGATATTAAGTATATCTAATATGAAGAGGTATTTATCACTTGTCCTTTATAGTGTTATATCTGGCCAGGATGCACTAAACATCTAAATTCTACCAGGAAACTAAGCTTGCTGCTTGAGGTATCAAAATCAAGCAACACAACTGCCATTCCAAATAAAAATGATTTGCTTGAAGTCAGCACTATTTTTAGACTGGTGAAACTGTACCTGTCTGCTTACTAACTGCAATGAAACGTATTTAATGACATTGCATAAAAAGAGCAGCAGATGTTGTGATCAGTTCTTTGGGTCCATACTTACCCCCTCTCTTCAAACTGTGCACCACCATAAGGCAAGTCACCACCATCTTGAATATGAGGCTGTCAGGAAGCACAGAGCAGACCGAGTCGTGCTCTTCCTCCTCCTCGCTGGCTGACTGGCTGCCGTGAGCAGGAAGTGGGAGGTAGAACAGCCCCAGGTTAAAGTCTTCCAGCACAGACTGGCACAGCGATGTCAGCTCTGTCTCCATCAGACTGAAGAGGCGACAAGATATTAGTCAAGATTTGATTCTCAAATGATGTCAGGCAAGGAATAACGCTTCCAGAAGGTGATGCTCTCACCTGTTCTTGGGCTGCAGCAGGCTCTGCAAATACATGAAGCTCACCAGCAGTCTTTTGATATCTTTTGACCTGAAGCAAGAATTACTCAGTTAATGAGAGTGTGACATGCCCATGCTAGTCTACACCATGATGCTAGAATGCTTTATGGTCTGGATTACAGGTCAATTCTGAGTGCTTTATATTGCACGGTTACTGCTGTTTACTGATCCCATCATTAAGCAGTCTCTGTGATATTCTGGTCTCTAGATACGGATCAAGTGATGCATTACATTTGTAAACACTGCATTATTAAACCACCTATCTTAATGCTTCGCTTAAAAAGTTAGATTTCCAAAGTGTTACAAATTACAGCGGTTACTAAACGGACACGACGGGATTATGGGTTAAGGTGAGTCTTAATATTATGACAACAGATTTTACTGTTCACCAGGAAAAAAATGTCTGATTTATTAGATAAGCAATGGTACAAATCTCCTTAAAAAGCTGTAGAATTTGAGGTTTTGCATTTATGTTTGCAGCACAAATTTTGTGGTACAAGTAATGTGTTGATGTTTAAAACACAGGGATAATGGTTTAAAATATAAACAATAATAGTAGTGATACCTTACTTAGACAGCACCACTAATCATACATTTTATAATAATACAAATGCAACATTTCTTTGGTTTAATTTACATATAAAATCATTAATAGTTAACTTAATATAATTATCAATGTCCCTCATTATAATGTGCTTGATCCATGAGTGTGTGGTATTTATTTACTTTCCCATGTCTTATCCTCTGAAACAACCAGTTTCACTCAGATTATTCTTAAAATTTATTTAAAATATTTTTACTTAATTAAATTGTAATCAAGAACTGAATATTTATTTATCTTTATTTTCTCCCTCAGCAACTATTGTTTTATTAATACTTAACACAATCATAAAAAAATAATTGTACACTCCCAGTGTTTAACTGCAGAAAGTAGTCTGAAAGCAAACAGCTTTTTCAGTAATACCAGTAGTAACACAATAGCCTGTAAGAGGGGCTTTCAAATATTGTGTTGAACAATGGAAAGCAAGTCAAAAGGGTTGAGAACCTGATTTAAATAACAGGAACACACTGAACATATTTTCAACAACACTCCTCTGGCTTGAGAGGGAACACACCTCTGGCGTGACGGTGAAAGTTTCTTCATCTCTTGTTTCTTCACTTGGTGGTACATCTTGGCTGCTTTATCAAACAGACGCTTTAAATTCCCATAAGCGCCGTCGAAGGGAGTCTCCGACTGAATACTGTTTAACATGAAAAACCAGTCTGTTATGTTCTAGCAGCGTTATCAGATTCTTCGAACATTAGTCATACAAAACAGCCATGCTACTTTTCAAAAGGGAAAGAAAAGGATTTTCAAAAAACAGTCCGGTAATGCTGCTGTATCCATTTAAATATGATGCTGTTCTCAGATGCCTTACCAGCGCAAGTAGTAGTAAGTAGCCTCCACATTATAAAATTTACTTCCAGCAAGCGTACCCAGCTGATTAAACGGCATGCCTGTAAAATACAACAAAACATTTCCTCAATGCAATAATACAAAAACTAGGAATCCATTAAATGTTCATTAAAATTCACAGTTTAATAGACAAAATCATAAAATGCTTGCTCTCTGGTGCCAGGAAAAGGTGTTGTAGGGAGGATGTGAGAAGCAAGGACTCACTCACCGACATGAGGGGCGACAGACAAGGCCTGGTGATAAAAGCGCTCCGCCAGCTGCTCTGCCTCCACTCCCGCCAGTTCATTTTGGTACCGCGCTTTATAAACAGTTTGAATTCAGATTATGTGAACGCAAAATCACACTGCCAGACAGAGATTTGAGAGGATGATTTAATAAAATATCAAGTGAGAACACACTTACCGAGATCTCCCAAGTACACAAGGCATCTGTGACACGCCATCTGGGCCCATTCCATCTCTTTAGGGGTGGCTGAGACCGGTTTCTTACGACCTGCAGTCATTAATCATAGAAAGATTATCTAATGCACGGCCCATTCATCAAACGATGAAACTGGAGAGTCAGACAGTTTATATGCTGCCTTTAATATGCATATAGAAGCATGTCTCACCGATAAGTGGATCGGTGACATGTGTCCAGTCGATACAGTCCTGTAACTCCAGCTGATAGTGTGACTGGATGTAGAGCAGCAGGTGTTGAAAGAAGCCGACCCCAGCGATCAGATGGGTCCTGTAGGCGCACTCCAGAGCACTGCGGCTGTGAATATGCTGTGAAGAGAAGGAGGATTTCAGTCTGATAACAAATAGGACTCCTTTAAATCATGGAATGAGTTATGTTACAGTACCTTTTTGTTGGTCTTGATGACCTGAATGACCTCATAGTAGACCTTCCTCCACAGCAGCTCTTCTGCCTTGCGCCCATAGTCCACAGGGTGCAAAAACATCAGCTTTACACAAAGTTCCCGCAATCTGGTTAAAACAAAAATGTATATAACACAAAGAAAACAAGATGCTGAGATATTTAAGTATATGGGAAGGTTAATGAGTAGCTGTGTTTTAAACAGATGTGACGAGTGATAAAAGCTCTCTAATCCATGTAAATACAACAGTATAAGACCAATTACACTGCCCTCCAAAAGTTTGGAAACACCTCTGGCAAAGTGTGCTTTTGGATGATAGCAGCATAAATCCTTGTCATTTTTTTGCAATATATACATGTCAAAGTCACACATGCCCCTTTGCCAGCTGAGATGACTGGTTACTAGTTGAAACCTGGCCCAGATTTGTTAAAGATTTTTGGGTCAACCCACCTTAACTGCTTCAATAGATCAAGTCAACGTTTGAATAAACTTGCAGTTTTGATGCCCAGATTATGCAGAGCTGTAATAGCTGCTGGTGGTGGATTTTTGATAGGTCTGCACGATATGTATCGTACGATATATTATGCGCATCTCATCAGTAAAGCCGGTTCTTTGATTAGCGCCAAATCTAAGATTCTCAGTGATCTACGGCTCTGTTC
>JAUMHP010000070.1:18187213-18197634 GCA_032361065.1 Enteromius trimaculatus | reverse complement strand
TATATATATAGTTTATTTTAGCTTCTGAATGTAAAAAGTATCAGATTATTAATAGATTAAAGATGAATTTCAACCAACCTAACCTTATAAAAGGTACGTATCAAAATTACATTACAATCTAGAATAGTTTTGTACTTTATTTACATATGCTCAGTTTGTCTCTAAATAAAGCGTTTTTGATATCCATATTCTCCTATATCACACTATATGAGCCACTAAAGCTTAATGTATAAAATATATATTTAAGAATTTATTTTTTATTTTAATCTAAAGCTTTAGTAAACTGTTTATTTTCAATGAACACATTTGTCTATTATACATATGTCAGGCATGTTAGCAATCGTTGACAGTGCAGATGCTTTAAATACCTTCAATTATCGCGCAATTCTGGCCTTTCAGTCTAATATACACACATCTGTCCTTTCAAAGAAACGAAAACGAGAACCTCTAGACATACATCATTAAGTAAATTTAGATATAACGGCTATAATCTGAAGCCAGACACGCCAAATAATATAAGATTCCCAAATGAGACAATATGGACACGCAGAGGCTAAAAATGGCCAAACTGCAGCTGTACTCAGGTGTCAAGTGTCTCGTTTAGCATTTTACCTTTATGAGTATGTTTTCCACCACTTCTGAACCACAAAAACATAAAATGTACAAAGCATTACAGATATTTCCTGACAGTACCGGCCTGCTGACAGCATTCTTACCTGTACAGCCGTTTAATATGCAGCACCTTGGCCTCTGGCTCGCTGTCTTGACCCGGTCCGCTCATTCTAGAAGTGATAATACGGCTGCTGTAGTCTGTTTTCGTGTATCTTGTTCTGGTTCTGCTTCGTTCAGCTCCAGTTTAGCGCGCGGCTAACGTTAGCAGGTTAGCTAACTCACCTTTTTCCTTCAAATTACAACTTAAACACAAACGCTGTCGTTCCTGACCTCCCCCGCCACCGGCCGCGATACCCATCCGTTCGGAAGCCGGTGTGTGTGCTGGTGTCGGTTCGGGTCAGCTGTCACATTTTGAAGGGGTTGTGTTTGTGTTGTTGTCGCTCATCATTCCAAGTGTCGCTCCGCGAGCGGCCATTTTTCCCCCTCCCACCGCACACAGTTCAACGACCGCTGCAAGTATCGCGACAGTTGACAGATTCCTACACCGCCCCTACAAATATCGCGAGAGCTTCCTGAGGTCAAGTTCTTGGTCAAATGTAAGCGCTCGGCTGCAGGCATATTAATTCTAATATGTTTTTAAGTATATAGTACAAAGTTTATATTTCTGTAATTTTAATGTGGTTAAAATCAACTTACCAGTTTCATGTAGCTAGAATTTATTGTTATATTGCCAGGCTTCTTTTCTCGCCACTGAATAATGTAAATCAATAGTAAATCAGCTAGTATATAAATAACTGTATATTTGATAGTATTCTAAGTAATGGATTTGTCTTGGGTTTTATAAATGGAAAGTGAAGTCAGATATGCAATTTCCCTCCAAAAATCCCTTTAAGGCAAATATAACTATTGATATTTGTGAATTGCATGTAAATTAATAATTATAGGGCCAATAATATCATAATGAATTACCTCAAGAATGACTGACTATATAGTTTCTTGATGCAAAAATATTGCATGCTTTTTATTGTATAAGCATTTATTTTTTAAATAATCTTTATTATTAAAAAACAAAATTTAAAAATCTATTAAACTGCTTTACATTTATGCTGATTTTATACACATACATACAGGTATATGTATATTTGGCTTTCTGTTTCACATAAATATATATAGGAGGGGAGACAAAGCCCTAGATCTCTTCATCTTCAACAGAATGAGGAAAAAACAAAGAATATATTTCTTATATGCTGTAAAAGATAATTGAGTTTCACCAATTAGTGAAGTGACTTTAAGAAAAGAGCTAGAGAAGTGAAAATTTCCATTTCCACCATCAGGGAAATTAAGAATTTCCAATAATCATACAGTGTAAGAAAACTGCCTGGAAGATGACGCGTGTAGTTGAGTCTCAGGGTCAGAAAACCTTTAAAACAGGACTGGAACTACAAATGAGACTGGCTTCTATGATCTAAAAAAAAATAGTTTTTAACAGCAATCACACAAGATAGGGATAAAAAGTACTCCATGTGTACAATGGAGTATACTGCTGTGTTTGATGTTGAAGCTTTTGCCACAGCTGTCCTAGTCCTCTGACCTGAACTCTGCAGAAAATGAGTGAGGATGAACTAAAGAGGAGAAGTACCATCATGGAGCTGGTATTCTGAAGGTCTGGAGTGATTCTGGATGAAGAATTGGTCTCTTTTCTCTTATCAGGTGTTCTCCAAACTCTTCAGGCGTTACATGAAAAAACTCAGAGCTGTTATCTTGGGAGAAGGACGTAGCAATAATTGTGGCCAACATGTATTGGAGAAAAACATTTATTTCATCATGAGTTTTTCTCCCCATTTTAAATTGTTTTGCCTCAATGGCAGGTTAGAATTTTTTGAATGAAAGATCAAAAGGATAAACAATGCAGATTTATTTTCACAGCCACCTACGTGGCATTAAGCAGCTACAAATTAGAGGTAGCCACTAACTGTTTAAAATTACAATTTTATTCAAAAGCTTGTCATCAACCTCTAGACAAGATCATCTTGTTCCATTCTTTTAATCTTCTACTTTGGCTGAAGGTATTAATGAAGATTTAAAGACTGAATGGGGTTTCTCCATTTGAGTTGAAAAGACCTAAGAGTCTATTATGTCAACTGTAACAACTTTACTTTTCCAGACAGACCGATAAAACACAAGATAGATAGATAAGATAAATGATAGATAGATAGATAGATAGATAGATAAAAAACTCATTCTTACAATCATAAATGAATTCAATAAGAATTTATTTCTTTATTCATCTGTTTAATTGATTTCATTTCTATAATTAGCCCACCCGAAAAATATAAACTCCAATTTATTCAAAAAGAAATGAAAGTCTTTAACAGTATTGAATAAACTAAAGAATGATGAAATGATAACAGCAGTCATTATATTATTACAATAATATTCATAATTCAATAACCAGAATATCAACATTCATAACAAATCCAAAAACATCAGCAATACACTCTGACATACCACTCTTTCTATTAATATAATATATACAAAAAAGAAATCAAATTCCCAAGTGTCTGCCCTTTTCAAAAATGGAAATTTAGGGGCGGGGCTTATGGCTTGTCAAGAAAGATGACTGTGATTGGCTTATGGCTGACAGAGACCAACTGAAGTTTATTAGAAAGAGGCACATCATGGGAACTCCATTCATTTACAGGGGACAAAGAAGCGATTACTTGCATGGAAGAGTTGCTAGGCAAGTAATGAAGGAATAAAGCATCAGGCCATACAAAAGATCAGCAGAATAAAATGGGGACGTCTTCTCACGAGATCGACCTTCTACAGCGATCCAAAAAACCTCATGTGACGCACGGCACCGCATTGGAATTGAAAGGAAGTGGAGATGCAAAAGTTGCAAAGATTAGCGGGTGACTCACGTCTGGAAAAGCTGAGATACGCAAACATACGGTAGGTATTAAGCCTATATATTTATGTACAAGCATTGCTTTGTCACCCAGAATCTGTTACAAAACACCTCAATCAGTGAGAAAATGAGTGCAAGCTTCAGACTGGCAAAATGCGTGGCGGACTCGCGGCGATGCATTGTGGGTTTCAGACTGCGTACAATCAGCCTGAACGAAAAGTGCTTCGAATACCTCCGCCGACGAGTCGCCTATGCGAGTTTTCATTCCCACAAAGTTCTTATGCTTTTTCTTTTTCCACATATCGAGAAAAAGAGAAATTGGTGTAAAAGAACACATTCTGTACACTGCATATACAAACATATCTTATGTACAAAATACATGTATATATATATATATATTTATATAACCATCCATACATCCAGTATATACATAAAGACTGTACACACACTCTATATACACACAGTCACCCACAACATTATTTGACCTGCATGATCTCTCAACATTTATATTTTTGTCTAGTGGTGTAAAAAGGAAGCTGAGAAATGTCCATGTTGCCCGGCAATGGCATCCAAACAAGGAAATAAATGTAAATTTAAAACAGCAACTTGGCTTCGCAAAACAACCCACCATCCTACAAACACACGACCGCCAAATTTCTAAATAAGAGGATTCCACATCCAAACAATGCCGTCCATAAAATCAAGAACTCCACAGCAAAACCAAAGAGAATTAAAAAAAGGAAAAGAATCCATCTTTCACATACAAAGGAGTCGGTGAGGATCCAGCACGTAGCAAAGTGCGGGAAGAGGGAGCAGGTAAAATAACAGGTTGTCGATTTTGCTTTGCAAAGAGATTGTCACATAAATTCACAGATAAAAAAAAAAAAAGAATTATTTTCAGACTTTTCAAGTTCTTGTCTCACATTACCAGCATGTAAATATGTGATCTCATCTGGGTGAGGTCCAGTCAAAAAGTAGAAAATCACCAGGAAACAAAAGTTCGGATATTTCCAGCCTCTTATCAAATTCGCTTAAGGACAAATCAGCGTCTCTTGAGGGAAAAAAAAGGCTGTGCATATTCAGTTTCCCCAAAATAAAAGACATGACTGAGACACAGGCAGGCATGACAGGCAGAGCTAATGTGGCATATGAAGATCATAATGAGAAGTAGAGGATTGTTCAATATCCTACATGTAGTTAGTAAAGAACCTAAAAAACAGCACCTTTGAGATTGATCTGATCCTTAGAACCTCTCCAGCTCTCTCAACGAACCACTGCACTGCATGCGACGTCATCTTTCGTGCCACCAAGAGGCACGCAGAAGCCGTTTGGCAGACGTTAAGCATCCTAACCGGCCATCATATCGAATTATATCAGAGAGAGGGTACGTCAGAGGAAGGGAACCTATATTTTTTCTTTGGATCGGCTCTGGGTCAAAGCCTCAGTTTCTCCTCTGTCAACCAACCGAATCGCGTGACAGCGCCCTGGAATTAAAACCTGGCCAACCTGAAGAATGTCCAAGATGAGGCCTCCAATTAGGTTCCAGATTGTCCTCCATGAAGCTTTGTGATTGGCTGGAGATGCAGGGAAAAGAGGAGGTGCTTGATGAGCCGCTGACCAATCACTGCTACTAATCTCAGAGAAGAAATGGACTAACTGCCAAAACAGGCAGTTCAACTTAAAATGATTTTTTTTTCTATCCAGTTTGCGTTAAACTGTGAGGCAATTGAATGTTTACCTGAGTCATTCGATTCTACGTCTGAGGTATATTCATGTCATGGCACATTTATCAGCTGATAACCCTGTTATCCCACTTTTTCTCAACTGCTTTTGGGACATTAACAAAATTGCCTGTTTATTATTACTAAATGGAGTAGAAGTCACTTAAAGATAGCCCTCGGAGCTCTTAAAAGCTAAAATGGCAATCAGTCCATTCTCCTCTCTAGTGCCTTCTCAATCTATAAATATTACAGTACAGCTCAGTGTTTTTATTGTGCAGTTACGACTTAAATCTCCTCGCTCTCATCTAGGCCAGCTGTATTGGTTAAGCTGTGTTACATACAGAACTGGAGTAGTTTACAATGCGACAACAAGGCAGTCAACAAATGAATTGGGTTACAAATGAATGACTGGTATCAGCGAAGCCACGTGAATGTCTCGAGTCTGTAAAAACATGACAATGAACCGATTAGTCGTAAAAGAAACAATAAAACAAAAACTGTAGTGAAAGATGAGGAATACAATCAGTATCAGATGGCAGTGATACTCAAGTGAGGAATTATAGCTAGCAATATTTCTGTACAGTACATAAGATCTGATTATTTTACAAACCAAGTCTGTTATCTAACAAGACTTTCCCTAAAATGACTATTCAATGCCACAGAAAACTAATTTAGAGATGCTTGAGCAACTTTAAAGTCAACATGAAAACAAAACGGGCCCTGTTTACTTTTAATTTGTTATGCGCAGAGCTTAAACTGTAGGCCATGGGTTCGATTCGCAGAAAATGTGTGAAATGATAAAATATAAAATGCTGCTTTGCATAAAAGCATCTGCCAAATCCATGAATGCAAATGTGATGATTAATCGACTTTTTACATTCTTTGCCATCTTATTGATGATTATTTGGTGCATGCTATTCTATATAAATATAAAAATAGGGTTGTTTTCATAACATTTTAAAGAAATACTTTCTTTTCAGAAAACACCACAAATCTCTTGTTGTTGTTTTTAACCACCAGACACCAATTTTAAGTAAATTCATCTTATTATTCTAAAAAACATCACATTATGTAGGGAAAATTGGTTGCTTTCAAGTTGACTTTTAATGTTGACTTTAAGACCAAAAAACACAAAAAATATTCTGCTTATTTGAAATATCAGCTCACTTCACATGATGTCCATTTTAAGGAAAACGTTTCTGTATTAAAAAAGTACCTTACGGCCACAGCTGCATTCTGGCCTATCATCTTGTTTTAGTTAAAAGACAAAAGGTTTTTGACCTGACAGAGATCACCTCGCGCTCACCTCACGTTGCAGACACACACTGAAAGAAATCGGCCTGTAAGGAGATAAATGGGAAGACGAAGACACATATGAACAGTTAGGATGATGGACAGAATGGGAGGCGGTGATGTGACACTGAGCAATGCTTTGAGAATCCATAGCACCAGTTATATACACATAGGTTCTGAGATTGAGAAGAGAAAACATTGCACAAGTTCAGTCTAGTGAGGCAATTCAGAGACCACGAGCACTTTCCAGACATTGTCCACAAAAAAAAAAACCCCGAGCCACAATCAGATTCCAAAGCTTGACCTTTTCAGCACTACATTGAGGCAGAAGAACACATCAATCTCTCCTAAGTGAGCAATCTCGAGAAGAGAGCGGCGTTTGCACAACCATTTCTGTAATTCTGCTGTCGTTATTCTTGCGTTCGTTTGACAACCCTGTCAGGAGATACAGAAAGGCACTAGGGAAGCCAGACGACATGACAGAATCCCCAAGACAAAGCTGGCGTGTGTTCGTGAGTCAAATTTCGACCTCTATTCACTTTGAAATGTACGCGTGGTTTGTTTGCCCACTGTTCCCGGGGTCATTCCTAGCTTCTTGGAATTTTATACCCAATACGACAGAGCTCAGTCAAAAAAGCTTGGAACCTGAACAGAGCACTTTCCAGTAGTTTGGATGACTTGTGGTGACAGAGGTACTGTATGTGCAAGGGGCTTTAAACTTTGATCCAAAGAAAACGTGATTTTGGAATAACGTATCGGATCCAATGGAGAGCCCTTTTGTTTTGGATGGTGCAAGTAATGGTGTGTCCCGCCTCCCACTTGTCCTCGGTCTAACGCGTGAAATAAAACAACCGCTGAAGCTTCATTCTTGAACGTGGATGACAAAGTTTTTCTTCGGAATTCCTAAAAATTTTCTCGGATTTGGTCAGCGTTGTTATTGACCTGCTCCCCCTCCGAACTTGCCCTCGTTGCCGTTGCTGATTTTTGGTTGCCGGAGAGATCTCCGTTCGGCCGGAGTTGTGCGTGAGGGCGGGAATGAGGAGGGGAGGCTAACGGGAAGGACAAGATTCCATTCAGGGGGGATCGGGTGAAGGATTTGTCCGATTTGGAGACTCCGACAACGCCAGGAGTGCTGGTCAATTCTCCTCCAAAACTCACACCGGGGTCTGCTGAACCCAAGGCGGAAAGCTGCTTTTCCTAGCGAGACAGAGAAAGAGAGAGGAAAGGGGAGGAGAAGAGAGAGAGCAGGCAGAGGGATGGAATGATGAAGGGGTGAAGATTCCACAAAAAAAAAAAAAAAAAAAAAACAACGAATGGAATGTGAAAGAGAAGTTCCCATGGCAAGAAAATCGATAGGGAAGTACAGAACAGGAAGATCAAAGCAAATGGAGGTCACGGGGTCAGAGTGAGAGGGAGAGATTTGAGGTGATGAGGGATTGGAAGAGCGGTAAAGGAGGAATAAAACAGAAGCATGAGTCGCATAGCAGAGGAATGAGAAATATCCATAGAATCGCTCAGGGAAAGAGGGATAGACACAAAGAAAAGGAAGAGAGAGGGATGAGGAGGGAGTTATAAATCTGCTGTTGACACACGTGTGTTTTTGTGAGGCTGCACTGCAAAAGGCCAGAGTGGAGACACTGAACCATACAAGCCCTGGTTATTGGATTATCTTTGCTATACTCCAAATTTTATTATAAATGAGAACAGCACTATTCATTGAGGTTAATTTGCATTAAAGGGGTCGTATCATACATACATTATATGTGCGTGTGTTTTCTTTTTTCATTTCATTTAGAATTTATTGAAGGTAGTTTTATTTAGTTGTCAAATTTAAAAAGTGGCAACATATTAGCGTATTTCATTTTCAGTACTCATATCTGTAACGTTTGGTGCAAAAAAAAAACCCAACTCTGATTCACAAATTAATTTTTCCAGTTCCTACATTAATATTTATAACTTTTTCTGTTAAAAAGAACCAAAATGATTACTTTTATTCAACAAGGATGCATAAAGTAAGGACTTTTACTTTGTTATTCAGAAAGAATCCTGAAATCCTGAATGCATCACAGTTTCTACAAACAACACATTTTTAAACACTGATAAATGTTTCTTGAGCACCAGATCATCACATTATAATGATTACTGAAGGATCGTGAGACTAAAGACTAAAGTATTGATGCTGGAAATTCAGCTTTGCATTACAGGAATAAATTACATTTAAAATATATTAAATCAATTATAATTTAAATTGCAATCATATTTTACAATAATACTGGCATTGCAGTTTTCTGATCAAGTAAACGCAGCCACTGGTGAGCAAAAGAGACTTAAACAAAACAAAACAAAAAAAAAAAAAAACATCTTACCGACCCGAAACTTGTAAACGGTAATTAGCAAAAATAAAAAATAGGGATATATTTAATATAATGCAACTTGAAAATGCATTCCAACGCAATTGCATTAACATGTTCACATTCCCACCATTATATCTAGGCATAACTCATAGTAATTTTTCACAAAAAATCTGGTAGCTCATGATATGACCCCTTTAAAAGAACAGCTGCCACAACAGTGTCTGAGTGCAATAAAAGAGACTTCTAATAAGCATGCAAGCATGCAACTGATGCAACAGTGTGATCAACTGTAAAGAACACAGGAAGTGAGAATGAATATTTGTGTGAAATGTACAGTAGGTGCTTTTAGTTCTGTTATCACAAGTATAACTTTTGTGACAGTTTGTATTTGCAGCACATGTGTTTGACAGCATTATGCTAGTCCAAAGGACTCTAGGGAACAAATCATGCATTGTTTATTTCTGTAAAAATAAGAACTTTAAGCTCTTAGCCGAGTGAGTACCGATTTAAAACAGCTTTAAAATAAACTTGATTCTGCCATCAATACAAATAAAAGACAACAGAGTTGTGCAATGAATCAAGTTACAGCCTATCTACTATCTTACAAATATTTTATATCAAATTTGTATCATATTGCATGATTATATATACAATTTTGATATTTTATATATTATTTTGATATTTTGTATCAAAATTCACTGTTTAAGCAAAACAGTGTCAAATCCACTATTTAGAATTTCAAGGAGTTTTCACACTTATTTAGACTTATTCAGTTTGTAAATGTGGTATAGCTCCATTACCGTGTTTAAACCAGAGTACTAATGGCAACTAATGCTAGATACAAATAGAAACAAATACAAATCATGTATGCTCACACATAAGTGTATTAAATAAATAAAATGTACCATGTGTTGTTGTTATTTAAACAATATCACACAAGCAAGAAAAAATATTTTTTGATACACAAAATTTACTGTTTTGCATCAAGAGACAGTATTAACAGATATTTGTGCCTGTTTGCTACACAAACAAAATAGCATAAGGCACAGCAACAGATTTTGTTCCTTGATCATTCATGAATCGTTTAAATGAATGATTCAATGAATCACTCGTACATCCAGTACTAGTTCCATACCTGAGTGAATTAGTGTTTTTCAAATGAACTGCTTGAGTGAAGGATTCAACGACTTACTTAGATGTACTCTGTTCTGTACTCTGATGTTTTTAACAACTTGGGTTGAAAATGATGTTGAAGAAAGAGTTACACTAAAAGCATTGAAAATTATATTATATTACCATATTACTATACTTTTAATGAGTATATCTCTATACATCTGAATATTTTATAATTAAGTTATTGATTTATATACTTAAATATGTATATGTTTGGCTAATGCATTAGTGTGAAAACTCCCTCAAGCCTATCTTTGCGGCACACATAATGATAATTTATTTACCTAGGAATACATTTTAGTACCGACCAAATTATGTTCTCACAAAGTCAAAAATGTCAGGTTTTACTATCCTATAGCA
>JAUMHP010000070.1:18143078-18158428 GCA_032361065.1 Enteromius trimaculatus | reverse complement strand
AAATGTATCATTTAAATTTAATTTAATGCAATAATAATAATAATATAAATTTTTACTATAATTATTAAATATAATAATATATAAGAAATATATATATATATATATATAATATATATATATTTTTTTAAATATGTTTTTTATTACACTTTATTTTAAGGTCTCCTTGTTGCAGGTAAATTCTAATAATAATATTAGTAACTACATGTACTTACTGTATAGTTAGAGTTAGGAGGATTTGGGTTTAGTTTAATGTTACTTGCATGCAATTACGTAATTTATTGTTATTATAATAGTAAGCACACGTAATGCGTAACAAGAACACCTTAAAATAAAGTGTTACCTATATTTTATATTTAAATACATATTTTTGAATCTAAATTTGATTTGATATGCATTCATATATCCACTCCAGTCTCACAGTCTTAATTTAGAGTTGAATGTCTATAAGAGCGTAAGGTGGTCTTCTACCTTGCGTCTTTTCTTGTCTGTCTCTTTGTAAAGGTGAAGGCGGAGGTTGCGGACAGCTGGCAGGTTGTTGAACTCGAAGTGCTCACCCCAGAAGACAGTATCAGTTCGGGGTTTGCTGGTGGTGCGGGCGTAAAGCATGTCATCCAAGCACAGTTCACAATAATAGCGCTTTTTGGGTGGGAGTTCACGGGCCTCGATGATCCACAGCTTCAGAACGTTGTCGACGCGTCGACTGTTGTCCTGCGTGTGGGAAATACAGATGCTAAAGCCAACACAGTCATATTTGCACCATATTAACTGTAGGCGAGGGAGGAGAGAGGGTTTGCTGATCTTCAAATGTGTCGTCAAGCATGCAGACAGACAGCAGAGACTGCAGTGATTTAATGATCTGAACTACTGTTAGTCCAACACCTACAAAGCGTGTCTAAAGTGCTGGATGCTCTAACACAGAACGATGAGTCATTAGAACCATCAAAATGCCACTTTCTACTGGCAATCATAGATCCACTAAATATACCCTGAAAAACAATTTCCTTTCATGAAAAAAACAAAGTGACGATAACACGGTTTCAGATGGTAATACTATGGTATTCCGAAATATACCATGTTACTGAGTGATTACCATATTCATATACCGAAGTTCTTCAAAGATACAAAGGCAGATTGACATAAACCGACCAATCACAGTTTGTTCTGTTTTTACACGCTGTTTAGAAGTGATACATTTTATAAGATTAACAGACTATCTGGAAAAACATTCAAATAATGTCAATTCACTGAAGAGATGTACAGAAAATACAGCTGAAAAAAAGTCTGTAAATCTGTACATTCTAAAATTAATAGCACATAACTTAAGTGTTGTGACAATAATAAATATTATTAATATAAAGTAACTAATATGTTAATACATTTATTATCTGTAATAATATATTTATATTATAATATATTTAAATTTGCATATGATCTGAATTTTTTATCCATTCTAAATTAATAAATATTATTATTATTATTAGATCAAATGAGGTGTATTATGAATATATTTTTATTATATTTTTGAATATACATTTATAGTATTTATATTTATATATCTGAATTTCTGCCCATCCTATAATGATGATAATAATAATAGACAATTACCTTCATATTAAAATATTAATATATTTACATAAACACTACATTATTAATGTAATAATTATAATAATAATTGTCTAAATATTTAACAAAGAAAAAGGACTGATTGTGGAAATCTAGTTTACTAAATTCTGTAAAACTTAAAATATATATCTATAAAAAAAACTTTAACAACATTACTGTACACATTGTTATGACTTCACACAATTCTATAAAGCTCACAATGTACCTTACCAATTTTGTTTTCTGTTGGACTGGCAAAAACCTGTGCAACCTGAATCCCAAAAGTTCACAATTAATTCTGATTAGTTGTACTTTCCAGTTTTGATGCTCACTGAACAGCCTTTAATGCCATCTGTGACTATGTCAAAGAAAAAAACATGATATTCCTATGGTACATGTGCAGTATCATGGTATTATCATGGTACCATATGCTTATATCATGTTTTTTGTCATTGAGTACTTCAGTGGTTTGCTGAGAACTAATCATGATGCACATCTGTGCTTTTTACAACTTCTTCAACTAATCAGCTAATAGACCAAACTAATGAACACCCTTGGTCTGTCCTCATTTATTGTAATATTGACAATGCATCAGTTGCTAGTCTGAGTGGGCTGATCATTTTTGGACGCCTGCGTCATGTTCTCAACGCAACATGATTCAGCCCAAACTCCCGCTGCCTGAACATCTGGACCAGTCAATCCACAGTGCTTTCTTTCTAAAGCCCAGCCATTAAAAACCCTCATCACAGACCCAGCCAACAGACGTCTGCAAAGAATCCAGGATTCAAGCCTTTCGGCTAGGTCTACGCATACCAGATTTAAAAAAAAGAAAGCGTGTATTTCATTAAAAGGCAGGACATCACAGGAAGCCTTTTCAAGTTCGTTCAGGATTCCTACAAATAGCAGTAGAAGCCAAAACGAGTGTAAAGATGGAAATGACAGGAGAGGTTGTTACAGGAGTAGACTGATGCAGTCATGGAAGAAGAGAGTTCCTCTTTTCTTTTTCTTCTTTACACTCACTTTGTTTGGTTTGACAGCTCTCTGCAGATTCTCTATCCATTTGTCTCGCTCCGCAGCCGACCGACAGGCAAAACACTTTGTTCCTGAAGCAGTTATCACCTAAGGAAAGGAATAATGAGTTTCACTATTTCAACCATCAGCGTAATTATAATGATAAGAAAGAGCAACTAAATTAAATAAAAAATAAAAAAGCAAAACAAAAACCCAGGGCACTGGAGTTAATAAAGGCATGCATTTGATGATTTGAGATGAAATGTGTGATTTCTTTGCCACTGGTGGCACCAAGTCAAACTGACAGAACATTCATGGATTTCATCTGTTGTTCTTCATGTCATAGAATGACAGAGCAATAGATAGAATGATAGAACTACAGAATCATAATAGGATAGATAATGGATGGATGGATGGATGGATGGATGTTGGATGGAGGGATAGATTTAACAACAGATAGATAGATCACCTCAAAGCAGTATTCCTGTCCCAGTATACTGGAGTGAACAGGCTTGATGATCGCATCTTCATCAAGTGTCAAATCCAAAGCCTCGGCTGCACTGCTGGGAGACAGCAAAGACTCATGGGAGTGTGATTCTTTGAAGCTCTGCATCAGACGAGTCCTGTGAGGGAAGAACAGCAGGTCTGAGAGAGAAGAGGTTGAGCTTACATCACACGCCTACATGACGAGGTCAGTACTTCATATGATGTTACAAAAGTCAACTTTCCACGGAAGTCCTTCTGTGATTTACAGAGAATGACATCAGCATCTACCCTGAGATAAATCATGAGCGACTGAACACCTGAGGAGGAATCACTAACAATCAATAGCACTTAACACGATTTAATTTAATTAGCACACTGCGATTTTCAAACTTTAAAATGCAGGAAGTGAGATCAATGATACAATGCCTATGAAAAATGCTACTTTGATGAATAAAAAGTGTTCACTTTATTCCAGTAGTTTAATGTTAAAAATTACACTAAAGTAATGCAAAAACAGTGTTTAGAAAGGAGCGGTTGTTTCCAAAAGAAAATAAAAAGTGAATAGGAAGTACAATTGTTTTTGCATTAAAATAAAATACACTGATTAGTTTATTGTTTATGAAAAATGCTAAAAAAAAAGGAAGCTCAACTATGTTGCACATTTGGATATATGAAAAAGATGCTACACTGATTCACAAAAAAGTTGCCGCACTTCTAAAATCACAACAAATTTTTTTTTTTTTTGGAATGGAATATAAAATTTTTTAAATAAAGTACTAAAGACATTTAAAATAAACTAAATGTGCAAAAAAAGTTTGCTAATGACTAAAATACACTGATTTGATTTCAGTGGTTAAGCTAAATTGGGGTTAATTAGTGAATAGGATGCAAGTTAAAAAACATGCACAAACCCGGTGTTTAGTGTACAGTTTAGTAAATTCAACCCTTCATATGTTCAAAAAAGTTTTAATTGCATTCATGCAGACAATTTCTAACCAGCCTCAGCACAGATATGAGCATAACAACGTACACATTTACCTCTCTGTACCTGCATCCACCCACCCACACACACACACACACACACTCACTTTGCAGTTTACAGCCGCAAACCCTTGAAAGAGCTGAAGAGAAGATTGACAAGCTAATAGAGAAGTATGATTACATAAATAACAAGAGAAAAAGTATTATAAATTGTTAGATCCCTACTAGTGATGTATCGCTTCCCCTGCGTCTTCTGAGACTCACTGTATATGTATACATTCAGCCTCACAGCGTTAAGTACATACAGTGTGGGAGAGAGAGAGAGAGAAAGAGATGGAAGGTATAAAAATAGCCCCAAAGGAGTGAGTCAGAATGAAAGAAACGATAGAGCGAGTGGAGGAGGGAGGGGGAGAGAGAGAGACAGACAGTGAAAGTAGTGAGACAGCGGGAAATCAAAATGTTACGTAAATCGTGGGAACTGAAAGGAGGAAGACAAAGACGGACGGACCGAATGAAGAACTGAGATGCAGGCACGTAACAAAGAGAACAACAGGACAGAGAAGGACAAATGAACACAAAAGGAGATGGTTTAGCAGAGTGATCAAAGGAGCTACAGTAACCCTTTATCTATCTATCTACTACACCACAGAAAAAAAGGACTATTTAATACGTCGGTCTTTTTACCACACCAGTTTTCAAAAGCAATAATTTATTTACTTGGTAAAAGATAGATTTATTTAGCAAAGATGCGTTAAATTTATAAATTCTGACAGATATTTACAGTGCTGTATATAGACTTGCAAATAAACGCTTTTGAAGCTTCTATTAATAAAGGAATCATTTAAAAAGTATCAGGGTTTAGAAAAAACTTTTTATTATTGATAATAATAAAACTATAATAAAAATTCTTATTCATTAGAATGATTTCTGAAGGATTGTGTGAAGATATTATATATATTAACAAAATAATCCAATATTGTCTGTAATATTTATAGCATTTTGTAATCTTTCACAATATTTTTTCACATATATGTATATTTATTAAAAAATATGTTTATTGGTGAGTAAATTAAAAAAAATAATTTATCTACTCCGTGTATTTTGATGAAACTATTTGAATGTTACATTTATTTATTAAATTACACTTCAAGTGAACATAAAAAAACTATCTTGCAATGAAATGTATTTTTTTCCCCATAATTATCGTCCTTTTATATTTGGCTTTTAAGCAGGAAAGAAGACACGAGCAGGCAGCAAGAAAGAAAAGTGGGATTATTCTACTTGGAACGCTATTTAGTAACCGAGACGAACAAAGACTTACATTTCTGTCTGTTCATCATACAAAACTCTCATATGAGTCACTTTTATAGAGCTTTCTCTCTTTTATAAAGCCCAAAAGGATAAATCACCATCAACCTTTATTTGCACGGAAAAGAACCACTTGGACATTTTCCAAAGATCTTCATTTTGGATTTGAAACGACATGATGGTGAAGAAATGATAAAGTATCCCATTCACATCTACATAAACAAGCTTTCAGGACGAGGGAATCAAATCTAAATAAGAAGTGAGTTTTCAACTCCAAATTCCTGCGCATAATTACTCTTTGAGATCAGGTGGATTATATCACAATTACATCCCAAAATGAAAAACAGCATAAGAAACGCAGTCTTTCTCTAAGATGAAATTCTGCACCCCACGCTGTCACTCCAGCTGCTAGACTCCATTTGTGCATCATACGGCAATCCAGCTCACTACCGTTCCAGTTAAGGGCTGAATCAAGCGATTGTATGAAAGTGGAGTTGTCTGTTTGAATTACTCAAAGCGGTCGGCAGCAGGGCCTTCATTTCAAAGCTACAACGCAGCGGAAATGCCCTCTTTGAAAAGAAAACATCACTAAAGCTTCCCTGTCCAAACTGAGCAGGAACTTCAAAAACCACAACCTGCCTTTTTCTGGAAGACCACAGGCTGACCGTGGGTGAGCGTAGAGCTCTGAGCATGAATAAACCATGACGAGAGCACCTCAGCACCTGTCGGGAGGCTTGAAGACGGATAATAAGGAACTAGAGAACGTTCCAGATTGAGAGATATTGAAGTGGAGTGCAAACTGGCGTTTAACAGAGCAGTTCATCTAAAAATGACCTCTGACATCTTTTAATTCTTTTATGAAACACAGAACGACTCCTTCACTATATACATGACTATATGCAAATCAAGTCTGAAAATGTCAGTGTTTCTCACACAAAGCTACCATATAATGTAATGCACTAATCATTTGAACTTTTTTACGATGTCTTTTTTGCTGCTTTTTTATAGTTTGACAGTATAATTAACCTTTTTATTTTACTTTTGTTGAACACAAAAGAAGATATTTTGAAGAATGTTTGTAACCAAACAGTAAATAGTAGGCATAGCCACTGACTTTTGTAGTATGGATTTTTGTGGATGTCAAGTTTGGTTACTAATAAATAACAAATAAGAGAAAAGCTCATACAGGTTTGGAACAACTTGAGGTGGAGTAAATGACGAGAGTTTTCATTTTTAGGTGAACTGTACTCATTCGCAGAGAGGCTTTGAAGTGGAATATGACACAGCACTGATTCTGGGGGGAAGATAGATAGATAGACGGTACCGGTCTTGGTCGGCGCTGCGGAAACGAGGGAGGATCATGTGGCGGAAGCTGCTGGTTCGGTCCAGTTTGGGCTGACTCTTGGCCCGTTTAATGGACCCCTTCAGTCTTCTACTGAGGAAACTCTGAGAAAAAGAACAGACTCTGAATTAATATTCATAACCACAAAACAATCTAAGCATTGGAGCATTTGGATCCCATAGTGAGATACTTGAAAACATAAAAGGAAATTTTTGCCCCCTTGAAGTGATTTTACTCCTAGTGCTATATAAACCATCCAAAACACATTGTGCAGGAAGTTATGTCAAATACTTCACAAATAAAGTATTATAATAACACTAAAAAAGCCATCTTGATCAAAAGAGACACAATAAAATGAATTAAAATATTTTACACAATTTTAATAAAGTATTTATTATTTAATAAACTATTATAAAATAATTATAGTATTTATTATTATATTAAAAAGTAGAAATACATCTATAATTATATTAATAAATTAATACATTTTAAAATAAATACTTATATTATTATTAATAATTAAAATTAAAAGGCAATTCTGTATTATATTTATTATAATAAAAATATTTATTAAAATAACAAAACTGAATAAAGATTTACAAATACATATATATATATATATATATATATATATATATACACACACACACATATAAGTGCATATATAATTTTATTTAAATATGTGTTTGTTATTAATAATGGAAAGTATTGTAACTTTTAATGAGCATATGTTCAATGAAAAAAAAATTAAAAGGCAAATCTTTTATCACATTAAAAGGACAAAATGTTTAATTCTGCAAAAAAAAAAACCCAAAAAAAACAAAAACAAAAACAAAAACAAAAAAAAATATATATATATATATATATTAATCTACATAATTAGAATATTAATTAAATAAGCAGATGTAAAATCGTGGTGCAACTGACTGAAATGATTTTCCTTTGCTGGTGGCAAAACACTCCGGCACTGTTGCACTGTTGCACTATCCACGTTCAACCAATAGTGGGAAGTGTAGTTTCATAAATATTTTCTGACGCCTACAGTAAGAACAGACCGGCAACAGCAGGCAAGAGGTTCACGCCACGACAGAGGAAAAACAACAGTAAGATCTCAGTGTGTTCGTAATGCTTTCATAAGACGTGCAATCACAGATAAAACCTGAAAAGACACAACCCATCAACAGAAGAATGTTTAGACAGAGCAGATGAAGCTGTGATGATTATAGTTTTTGCAAGGCAGCAGTGTATTGATATCCCTCAAATATTCAGGCTAGGGGGCTCATTTTTAACTAGTAACCCTTAGTATCGAACTTGCGCAATTAAAATCATCCCAAACTACTCACCCTCAAACTGTCATTCAACCTTGTTTCATCCTCAGGTGTGCTATCTATTTTTAGTTTTTATAAACTTACAAAAGAAACAGATTACATTTTAAAAATCCCATTTGGAAAGCAGCATTTCATTTAAGCAGGTCCAAAGCTTAAAAGTTGAAAATCTAGTCAGTTCTGCGCTCCTAAATGAGCTCTGTATTAGATTAGATGTAGATTAATTTTTAGAAAGAACTGATATTAAGACTCTTTGTGGTCTTGTGTCTCTATGAAAATTAGAATAACTTATTAAAAAGATACTTTAAGAAATGCATTCATGCACTTTTCTTATCCTTAAAAAAAGAAAGCTCTGATTATTAATAAAGCATGATGTAAAGGATGTATTACAGTGTCATATCACTGGAGTGCCTGTCTCAGTCATTTGCTGACATCCCCTTCCCAAAAACATACTGTTATGCTAATTCAGTCATTAGTAGTATGCTACGGTAAGAATCAATATTACTGTTTCTATCACTTGAACAAGCACTTTTTTATTAACTTGGCACTTGTCTTACATTGTTTGTTTGACAGAAATGAATGCTGAATTAGTTTATGTGCTGTGTTAGAGAGCTGTGCTGTTACTTTTCAAAGTAAAAGGACAACTATTCATTTTGGGGGGAAAATCTTATATACAAACATTAAATAGTTATATCTAGAGGCAGATAATCACTTGACTATGACCAATAAGCAACAAAAAAGTGACTTTTTTATTCAAAGAAAATACTTTGAATCGATTTGCATGATTTTTATTTTTACATTAAAGAAGATGCAGGATTTAATTTGTAAGTAAACAGTTTTCACTCAGAAATAAATAAATGCTAGTAAATAATAAACACAATAAATGAAAAAAATAATTAAGTGTAAAGACTACAGGTTAAATATACTTTAAAATTGTTGCAGTAAAAATATTTTTAACCACTATTTCTGTAAATAGGGACAGTTATTGATAATCATGTCCAAAATAATTATTATAATTCTATTTCTATTTATATTATTTAATCAATGGCTACCATGAACTATTTGCTTACCAATATTCTTTCAAATATCTTCTTTTGTGCTGGACGGAAGACACAAGCTCATACCAGTTTGGATCAGTTTGAGGGTAATTTTGAGCACATTTTGGTTGAACTATCCCTTTTAGTGACGCTAAACCTAAAAAAAGATCTTCATGGTTATACAACTTTACACAGACAAAAAGGTCTACATCAATTTATCACAAATAAAGAAACAGTACTGTATTTCGACAGAATGTGTTCTTGCAAAGGTACATTTTCTTTTCCTGTTTTCAGTTTTAAAGGGGCAGTTTATCCAAAAATGAAAATGCAATGGACGTCAATGGCTACCATCAGCTATTTATTTACCAACATTCTTTCAAATACCAAATAACAGAGTTCTTAGAGTTCAACAGTTCAACAGTTGAGTTTTATAGCTTTTGAATCCATTCAGCTGATCTCCAGGACTGGTGGAAGCACTTTTAGCTTCGCTTATCATAAAGCATTGAATCTGATTAGATTAATAATCAGAGTAATATCATTGCTCCTGCTGCAGCCATGGTACAGCAGCAAAGTTCCTTGATTATTACACTGGAATGAGAATATAGTGCCTAGTCATAGAAGCAACTTTCATTTTGTGTCGGTCTTAGTACACAATGTAACTATAAAAGACTCGAGCTTTAAATAGGAAAAATATTTCAATTCTTTGGATTGGCTGAATGGATTCAAAAATGGTAAAACTCAATTTTATTAACTCTAGGGGAGTAGGAATTTTCATTTTTGGTTGAACTATGCCTTTAAATCCCTGAACACTTGAACTAAACCGGGATGCTAAAAAGTCTTAACATGCATCCTATTATTAAACAGACGAAAACTTCTCTGCAGGTTTATGGCAAAGAAATTGTCTGTCCAATCTGACGAACTCAGACATAATGACTCAATCATTGGCACAGATGAACATGTTTGCTTCCTTGCATGACTAACTGTTTGTCTAACACCTCCGAGCCGCTCGAACCCACAGCACAGGCCGAGCTCGGCTGTTAGATCACCTACCTCGAGAGAGGGCAGAGCCGCCACACTGGGTCCAGTCCCTGGTTTAGAACCCACAACCTTCCACTCACCAGCAGCCCAAGGAGAGAGCGGGACAGAGGGAGGGAGAGTCAGACAGACGCTCGGGGAGAGCGGCAGGGAGCGGGGGAGCGGAGGGGTGCTGACTCTCTTCTGGGACTGTGAAGAGTACAGGCCGGTGGAGGGAGACAGGGACAGAGGTGCGAACGGGAGCGAGAGGGACAGGGAGGGAGACAGGGATCTGGGACGGGTCGGCGGGGTACTCACGGATTGTCGGAAGGGTTGTGGGGGGGCAGTGGGTGGGATCTCCATGCTTGGCTGCTTCCCGGTGGCGATGCTCTTCCGCCGGAGCCGAGCGTTGTCTGCAAGAGAGAGCCAGAGCAACGTATCACAACCGGCAGCAGATAATGTAATGAAAGGCTGGACAACAATGAGTTTTGACCTGATTTGAAGTCAGTCTGCTGATTCACTCATGTTTGGCTGATTTTAGAAATAAGATTTAAAATTTTTATATAGGGTCAGATTTACTAAACCGGGCAATATAAGTCAGACCGGGCTTTAGTGTGAAAGTGCAATTCCAAAACGGTTGAAAATTTCTACAAATTAAACAACACAGATGCAACATATCATTTTTATATTGACCACAGCAACTGCACAAAGTAGCGAAAGTATATGTTCGTAATTTTGGAAAACCAAAAAAATGTATACATGTGGAATAGTCCCGCTTTTATGAAATTATTTGGACCGCCCCAGCCCGCCCCGCACCACTGTATCTATTTTTACAACCCCTCTGCACCCGCGAACATTAAATAGACATACTATAGGCATTGTAACTCAAACGAAAACAGCCTTTATATACGCCTGAAAGTGCTTAGAAACATCGCCCTGTAAACTGGTAACAACATATGATAACGAACATGAACGATAAATCAGGTCATATTAATAAAAATATAATGACACACATTTTAAACATTTACAAAGCAGCGTTTTTTCATTTATCACACGGAAATGTTCATTTAGCATTTTTACGTTCGCTGTGCAAAAAAAGAAAGGCATCCACTATACCCCTTAACTGTCGCCCCCATTTTTGGGAAAATTTCTCTGTTACTGTTATTACTGTTTTTACATTCCATTTGATTGTAATATAGTGAAATTAATGCAGGTGTCCCGTATTCGGGACGGTGACAGGAAAGGGGTTAATTTATTTCGCCTGGACTCCAGCACCCGGGCAGCAGAGCTGAATGTGCGCTCGCTTGATGCGCTTGTGGCTGGCAGCTGTAGCTGCTTGGTGCTTTCGTGACTTGTCACGTGACGTAATCTTATAAAAAGAACTTAATAAAATATGAAAATAGATATTCCCAAACATTTAATATAAGCTATAGGGAATTGCATACATGGATTTTTTATTAAATTTTGTTTTTAATGACCCGCCCCAACCCGCCCCGCAAATAAAGGGACAATTTCTTAACCCGCCCCAACCCGACCCGTGGGTTGCCTGCGGGGTCCGCGGGTTACGAGACGACCCGCGCATCACTAATGTGGAAAGCATCTTCTCTGTTCTCTGGGATTCCTCCTAATACATAAAAAGTAAGTGTGTTTAAGTATAAAAATCTCTGTTCTCTGAGGTGCCTCCTTCTAGCAACAACAGATTCAGCCATTTCAAGGGCAAAATAGTTTATGACATGTTTTTTGGAGCGTTAATGGAGCAAATGCCAATAATTTGATGAAGGCAAACATTAGTAAATCGAGTTGTGTGATTGATTTTAATATTCTCCTCCCATACATTTTGCATCTGAAAGAGAAACTCATACAAACGCATATTCAGATCAGGTGCAAAAATAACTGTCCATGCCTTTTCAGTGTTAATTTGTCAATGCGTCTGCTTGCAAAGACTGTTTGCACTGGGGCAAGCTGTTGGTAAATCTGGTCTACAGTATCATAAGGTTTATAGTTAAAAATATAAATTTAAAAATAAAACTTTAAAACATAAATAAAAAGAGAAATGTTGCCTTGGCAATAAACTGAAATAACAAAAAAACTAAACTAAAAACTAAAAAGAGCTCATAACAAATCTACTGAAATTTCAATTAAAATCAAAATGAAAAAAGAAAAGCATATTCAAAATAATAATAAAAACTGTAAATAACACATAAATAATAATATAAATATAACTTATTAAAGAAATAAACCACCCAAAAGTGAAAACTAATAATTCATTTATTTTATTTAATAACAGTGAATATTCCCACCCCATTTAATATCTAAAGAGATTTTTACAAACATGTTGTTTGTTTACATGGCACAGTTAATTGAATCTACATAACAATTATCAGAGCACTGTTTATGTTATACTTTCAGATGTGCATTAAATAAACCATGGGTGATAAATACACCTGTTGACGCTGTTCTTAACATCACACAGTATCACAAGCAAAAACTGCCGAAACGGAGTAACACAATACCTCTTAAATCACAAATGAAGAACGGCAGACTGACATTCACTGATCGATATCTTGAATATCTATATTTTGGATATTCTGTCATGTGTTTGTCACATTAAGCCACCAACGAGCAAAAAAAACAAACAATGTGGCTTTTCTTTACATTTTCGTGCCAGGTTGCATTTCAGCGAGAGACGGAGTCTGGCTCATCTCGTATATGATGCTGCGAGTGACACTATGGCTCTGTCCCAAAACCAAGTGGACTGCCAGTGTAGGCAGCTTTCCCAACACAAAGCCTGTTCCAAAAGGTAAGATACCTTCTTTTGGCTGTTGTGCTAAAGGCAATCCCATAATGCATTTCAACAAGCATCAATCCATCTACAATGGCCAATTAAGCAAAAGAAACGTCAGCCACTATAAACCTAATTTAATCAACACAAACACCATTAATAATATTATGCAACAGACTATTTATTGTTTATTTATGTGTGCTATGCATAGCATTTTTTATTTTATTGATTTATTATATTTGTTTATTTTGTTTACTATTCCAGATCCATCACTTACAGTATGAATATCGATTCAAGATGGCTGTGGAACAGAGCCCAAGTTCTCTTCGAAACAGCTTCTCTTCAACTTTTTAAAAATATGATTACTTACTAACTGCTTTAAAATGATTGTTTTCTACTGTGTTTTTAAAATGTAATTTATTCTTATAACGCAAAGCTGAATTTCCAGTATTTTTACAGTCTTCAGAGTCACATGATCTTTCTGAAATCAATCTACAGTGATATGCTAATAAGCCTTCACTATTTTTTAATCAACGTTTTAAAACTATTGTGCTGCTGCATAGAAATCTGAATTAAAAGTATTCATTTTCTTAAAAAAAGAAACTTTTCAATTATACGGATAAATATAAATATATATTTTATTTATAAATTAATAAAAAAAAAATATGTGCAATGCAATTTCATGCCCACTAAGCAATATTTATGGCCAGTAAATGTTCAATTAAACTGCTGTTTTGGCAGATGTGGCAAAAAGTTAATTTTAGACCATGAAAATTACACAAGCAGCAAGGAAAATGGCAAAACAATAGGAAATAAAACAGCCTAACTGCAGGCGCAAGAGACAGGCACTTGCAAACAAAGTGCTTATTGACTGGTGTCCTTGAGTGAGTACCGGATACAGAAGCGCAGTCATTGGCAGAGCTGCAGACACGACTATTGCTCAGGAACGTTAAGTCATTGTAATAAGACCAACAGAAACAAATGAATGGATGGTTTAATGAATGTAGAGGTGCTGGGAGGGGAACAGACTGAAAGAAGCAGTCCTCCACCATCAAACCATCCGTCTCTCCTGCTAGCTGCTGTGATAACCCTCTCATAAATCTGAGTGTAAATACCCACTGTCTCTCTAGCCAATGCAATCTGTCTCTCTCTCTCAATCTCACAAACACACACACACACACACTAACACAGCCATACAGTTCTCTCGCCTTGCACCCACGCAACTCTTTTACATAAATCAAACAGTGTATTTATCCATCTCTCTGCCTCTCTGTTTTTTTATGAGAGCATTTTCCTTCTCCTCACATTCATTCCCAGTCCATTCTGTGCACTTTCAATCTCAGCACTTTTCCCGTCTCTTCACGAGCCTAAACGTCAGAGCTCAAATCTCAAAATCTCTCCTCCTGATCTGATGTTCTCTCTCTTGACGCCCAGCCTCGACTGAGCTGATTTTACAGTTCTTATTATGTAACACGTCAGTTATAGTCAAACACATTTTACATATCGATTCATCCGAGGCCTCTGTTCTTGGTCATACTGTCTCTCGACTACGCTTTGGAATCTTGTAATATTGTAACATGTCATTTTTATGAGTTTTGCTTCCACTAACAGGTTTGTGTGTGTGTGTGCCAATGGGGACAGAAGATCCTAAAAATATGCAACAAGCATCAGAGTCACTGCCATAACAAACAGCAAGCACCTTCTTCTTTATTAATCTGAATCAATCAGTTCTCATTTACATGTTCAATTAAACATGATTTTTTTTTTTATCCTGTATTGTACTTTACAGACACAGCACCGATTAAATTATGTCTTTGGTTTAAGAGTCATAAACTTTGAACATTTATCTATTAAATATAAGTATGCTTTCTGAATTCAGCAAAACAACTTAAAAGAAAGTTATACAATCAGTGAAAATAGGAAATAAACATTTCTTATCATTATCAGCGTTGAAAATAGTTGCCGGACATTTTTGTGCTATTACAAAAACATTTTTTTCAAAAACACATCCTTAATCAACTTTCAGAAGTACACTAGTACGAGATTATTAATGGAGTCTTTAATGAATCCCACCCACACTGTATGAAGCAGGCTTTTTGATGAATTTAATAAAGAATGGTCATTTTTCAGATGAAATGATCAGCATGTTATAAAGAAGTGTTTCCATGACGACTGCGACACTTTGAAGAATTGTATATAGCTTTTTTCAGATTTTTTTATGATTGCTCTGTTGAATTCAGAATGAATGTAATATTGTTTTTTAAACACTTTGTCAGAATTACTACGTTAACATAAGACAAAACTATTAGGCAAGCTAAAAAACTATTTAGTGCAATGAGAATGTGAAACAGAATTAATTAACCATACAATTAATTAATTAACATATAGTGCTGTCAAATGATTAATCGCGATTAATCGCATCCAAAATAAAAGTTTTTCTTTACATAATATATTTGTGTGTA
>JAUMHP010000070.1:18130818-18142667 GCA_032361065.1 Enteromius trimaculatus | reverse complement strand
TGTGTGTACCTTGGTGTTATTCATGAAGCATTGTACGCCTAGTACTTTTATAAAATTATATAAGACAATGGAATACTTTGTGTGCAATGTGACAGAGCAAGACAGGTTGAAATGATTCAGCAAATAAATTTACTTAACTGCAAATCAATTTCGAGTTTCCGATATGAATTGTCACACGCTAAGGAAATAAACTATAATTCACTTTAATGTGTCTGGGACGGAGAGAGCATTTAAAACACAAATTAATGTTCAAGCCCTTCAAGAACCGCAAGACTTAATGGACTGAACCTGATCGCAGACCAGAGGTCACTATTCCTTTTAATTGCACCAAACCGAAAGCCAAAGTAAAGCAGGCTCGATACATCCATTTATTTCAATTTCTCCCTCTGTCTTTTTTTGATCCAAACCCAGGCTCTTTATTTGGTTGCCATGGAAACATTTTCTAGTACCTTACATTTGACTAACATGATGAAACACTGAAGTGATGGAGCACAGACTCACACAAATGTGAACACGCATGTCACAAGACGGCCGGACGAACAAGAAACCGCAAGTTGCATTTCAATAGAGTTCAAACGGGCACCGTCTGTTTTCAAACACAACGATTGCTAAAATAAGCCCCTGTTCTGCATCTCCAGCATAAGAGGACGTATTTTCTATCACACAATAATGCACTTTAATATTCCTCCCAACATAGGTGTGTACAAGTACGTGCATGTGTGGGTGAGAGCATGTGTGTGTGTGTGTGCACTTTTTATTCTCAATGTAAATCTGATGTCAAGCTGAAAGCCAGAGCTGAAGTGTGTGGGTGGAAACAGCTTCAAGCTTCAGCCCCTTTGAGAGAGACAGAACGGAAGAGAGAGAGACAGCGAGGGGAGGGGGAGCAAACATGATAAAAAGTGAAACTAATGAAAAAAAAAATAATAATAACTGCTCAGCCTCTGATTGATATGCGTGGGGTTGGTGGCAGATCGATTTTTATGCGTGAATCGGATTTGCAACGCTGCACGGGGCTCGAACAAAACAATGAAATGAAATTTTATTTGAAATGAAGCATTATTGAGTATTATTCTTAACAATGCAATTTTTCTGATGTTCATGAACTTTTTTTTTATTCCAGCTCAATATGCATAGACAGCTGTAAGAAATGGAGCCACCTGTGCTGTAAGTGATTCATTTGGTCTGAATAGTATTAGTTAAGTATAATTGAGATATTGATTCTAATCATTTTATTGTTTTTGTTTTAAATATAAATATAGTTACTTTCATAGATTATGGTAAATTAAAATAAGAAACTTTCCATCGCAACTTGCTGAAATAGGTCAAAGTGAAATACAAAATATAGTAGCATTAGTTTATAATATCTTTTAGCATACAGATTGTCCTTACATTGGATACAAAGTTATATTACTGATATTTATATTAATGAAAAATAATATTTTATATAAAGTGACCGTATAACATTATTAAATGTTCATTTTTTTTAGTAACAAATAATAATCCTAATGGCTACTTTAGAACCGCTTTCAAAAGAGATGTTGTAGTTAAAGTATCAACCAGCAGGGGTCTAAATGAGCAAGCTTGATGCAGTAACACTGGCTCCACCAATGGTGTGAGTTTAGAGGCGGGGTTATCAGTTTGTTGGACAAATGGAAGTGCTTGGGGAAACCTGTTTGACAGTCATTATCTGTCCAGTTCATTTGCTGCCTCTAGTGAAATAAAAATTATACACTTCATGTTTAATTAAAAAAGCTGTCTAAGAAGATCTTTGAGTGTTTTTATATCTTTTGAAGCTGCCAAAGAAAAAAGCGATGCCTGAAAAACCTGCAGACAAATTGCCAAAGGACCTCTGTGCATTTCTTCCTTCTATTGTCATTTTCAAGGATTTTTCTCCTGCAGCAGTGGGTGTTTTTATAGCTAGCTTACATTCTTTTCAGTGAAGCATCACGAAACAACCTTCCAAACAGTTCTACAGACTAAAACACAGTAGATACGCATGAATCAAGTTACTAAAGATAACATTATACAGTTAAAATGTAGAACAGTAAAAGATTTACATTATATTTCAGGAGCACAAATGACTATGAGGTCATTTATTTTATATACTTGATCGTTTTTAATGCATTTGTGTCTAATTTCATCTTAAAGTCAGCTTTTTAAAAGCAATTGTCAATTTTTAAATTCATTCAAAAGACCAAATAAATAATACAAAATCAAACAACCAACTTTAATGTGCAGGTTATTCCTACCTATAGCAGAATGCAACTGTAAGGGGCTGTACAATCCCTTATTCCTCCTTAATTATTCCCGTCCAGGATCCAGAAGAGTAATCTCAAGCCACCAAGAAAGACAAAATGTTCAAACTGTCCATCTCCGATCATAATCCAGTCTTGACAGTCTTGAAGTCACTTGCTTCTGTTTAACTTGTGAATGTTTCTTTTCCCTAAGCAGGTCAAGAGTTCCTTTAAAGGTCAAGACAACGATGAATACCCACACCATGTTTGGTTGTAATCATGTGTCTATATGCAGTCTGCTTTCAGATATGGCATTGGTGCTTTCTGACCACTAAATAAATCCAGAATCCTTTAAGTAATCTCATATGCTTTGATGTACAACTCTGCAACATTTTGAGCTAATATGCCATAATTCAAACGTAAATACAGCTAGAAAAAAGGCATTAACTCTGGTTATTGCAATCAAATATAGGCGATATATAATAGTAGTTTGCTTACTTAACATATATTTCACTAATACTATATTTATTACTAACTGTTTTTACCTACGAGAATAGTAAGAATAGTTAAAAACGAATATTTACAATCAACAATTTGCACTCTATACGTATAAAAGGATGAATCCCGATTGTTTAACTGTTAGAATTGTTTCCTCTCATTTCTCCACCTCGTCTCAGTCACTCTCTCCAGCCCTGACAGCGGCTGTTTCTCAGCAGAGCGCCAGATGGAGAGCACCGGGTCCCGGCGACGCTCGCCGGCGCCTTTACGCACGACCCTGAACCACCGAGCCGCTTCCCTTCTGCCTTTACTGCGGTTACCAACACCAGACCTGCGGTGAAACTCTCTCATGTTTTACTTCAGCTATTTTAGGGCGTCGTTTAGCGTTGCAATCGAGCTGTCAACGTTTAAAACGCTCTACGGGAGAACTTTTCGGAGCATGCGCGCACATGACTAAGGCATTTATTCTAAGCTCACACTTCCATAGACAGTAAAGCACTGGCATCTGATGCGAGCTCGCGCGTGACACGGAGCCAGACTTCTCCGCAGCTCAGTGCCAGTGACACTGACGCGTAAAATCCTCCGCGCGCACGGAGTTCAAACGTTCATTCTTGCACAAAACCGCGACGCATCAAAGCTCCGATTCAAACGGACGAGTCGTTTGCACGAGCAATTCCAAAATGGAAATCCTTGGCTTGAGGAAAAGCTGGAAGCCCTTCTTGCTGTATTCCGGTTTGCTCGTTTGCAGGCACGCACTCAGGAATACCAGCAGCAAGGCGATGCATCCTTTCCTGCAACTGTCCTTTTCTTCACTGCGCTCTCACTCACTCGAGGAGAGGAGAAGAGGGGCTGAACTGGACAGGGAGGTGGGGGGAGAGATGGGATTTGATGGAGAGAACTTCATGTAAAAGCCTGGGGCAAACTCTCTCTCTTTCTCTCTTCCACTCTCTCTCTCGCACACACACACACACAGAGCTCTGGTGTGTGTGTGACGCTCACAGGCAGCCGGTGAGTGGAGAGGCTTCTGTAGAGGCAGGTTATGTGGGAGGAATGTGTGTAATTACACAACTACACAAACTGAAGACGAATGACAATGTAGATTAAACAGCGAGAGTGCGCGAACAGTACGAGCTGCATGTTAGCTTTCTCTGCTACCGTTGCTTTTAATTCTATTTTAGTTCGAAAAACTATGGTAGCGAAGATTTTTACATTCGATTTGGACCGCAAGGGTTGTTGTGTGTGGTTGCCGGAGCATCACGCGGTTGCCAAGGTGTTCTGAGTGGGTTTTTAGTGTGTTGCTATGCGGTTGCCAGGGTGTTCTGAGTCTCAGACTGGTTGCTGGGAGGTTATGGATAAAAGAGCCCACCCTCAAGTTTCTGTGATATTCTGGCAGGCTGATAGTCTGATCGCTTAGAACAGTGATAGATAGTACGGCGCTCTTAAAGGGAAAGATCACCCAAAAATGAAAATTCTTGTCATCATTTAACCTCATGTCGCTTCAAACTTTAATAACATGTATGAAAGATATTTAGAATCTGAGATAAAACAAACTTTTGGGTGAACTATTCTTGATATATAAAAGTACTTTAATTATATTTAATTACATCATATATGAAGTCAATTTATATAGGCTATATATATATATATATATATATATATATATATATTAGCCTAATGCAGTACACCTAGTAATTTTTTTTAAATAAAGAAAATTATTAAATATTAATTTAACTATTAATAGATAATAGATTTTTTTTTAATAAAAAGACGACAGATACACACACACAAACACACACACACATATAAATCACTATTATTTAAATATATATATAAAACTTACTGACCCCAAGCCTTTGAACAGAGGTATAAAAACATAACCATATATAGATTTTTTATATATTACTATATTTGAAATGTGTTTCTACTTAAACTTTATTTAATCAACTTTTTAGAAGTAGCACTAAAACCTATAAAAGTGTATTGCTGACAGTGACTGCAACACATTACACCCACACAGCACGAAAGAGGCTTTTTGACGGATTTAATCAAGAACGGTCATTTTCAAACGAAGTGCTCTGTGTAAATGATCAGCGTGTTATAAAGACATGTGTTTCCATGACGACTGCTTCCGCTTGCAAACAGCGAGCACTAAAGTTAAAGCATCGAGACGAGGCAAAGCCGGACACAAGGAGTCTTAATGCTCCCAAAGACAGCTGATGCACACCTCGTAGCTCCCCATGATTGGATACACAGCTGAAGAACGCCGCGATTGATCCAGAATGGACACGGCTAATGAATATCCCTCATTCAAGAGCCTGAGCATATGTACATTCAATTAAAACAACACTATATGTGATCTAAGCCAATTTAAAATCCGCCTGCCTATAGCGCGAGTTTTATTAAAACTTACAGCAAGATTGAAGATCCAAAGACGCACTCTCTTCTTTCTCTCCCTCTTCTAAATTCCTCCCCTCTCTCTTTCATTTTTCCTTTCTCTCTAGCAGTCTGTCTGCTCTATAATTATTTCCATGGTTACCATCAGAGATCTTAGGCTAAGCTCAATGTACAAATGTCTCTTTTCTCTTTCACATTTTCTTTCAGCTCCTCAATTTGCCCGACCGTGTTCGTTAGCATACAATTACTCCCTTCTGAGATGTTTCCTCTTTTAAAGAAACAACCCACGGCAAAAAAGATCAGAGGAGATCTCTTCGGTCACTCTGTTGTTTCTCATAGACAGAGATGAGGTTGAACAGAGAACAAATGGAGGCTTCTGGAGAGTCTGTCTACTTTGGTTTGAGTTTGAGACTTGATCAATGGGGTCTTTTTCTAGGAAGCTAGAAAAAAAAATAATAAAAAAATATATATATATAGTATAGAGTACAGCTGTACAATAAAATATGAAATATTTCTTTTCAGATTTTTACTATATCGGAACTATAGTTATATTGTAATGCTTATAAAATATATTCATTGTAATAATATTTATAATATTTAATATTATTACTAAAATTAAAATATATTTATTTAAAAAAATTACATTAATTTAAAATAAAATATTTAATTAAAACAATAATAAATATAAAAATACGTTTTGATACCGTAAACACTACTGAATAAAAAATGTAAATAAAATATTTATATTATTAATTTAGCAAAACAACAGTGCAAATGGACCCTGGCAACACACAAACACTTCGGGTTATATACACATAAAACTAGGTCAGTGGGTGGAGCCAACAATGAACCACCATGACAACAAACAAGGGGGCGGAGACATGAGTGGGAACAGTGACATCATATGAGATGGGCGGTGACAAGAGTACATTGAAAGGAGTCTATGAATGAAAACAGACACAAAACATACACACACAGTTTGCAGGGAGCTGGCAGATCCAGCTGATCATGACAATTAGTACTTATAAAGCATATTAATGACTTATTTTGCATAATCATATTCTAGACACCTTAATCCTAACCTAAACATATCACCTACCTTACTATTAATAAGCAGCAAATCATGAGTTTCTTGAGGCACGTGTCTTAGGTAATAGCTAGAATTGCTTCTCAAACTGAAGTGTGAGCACTAACAAATGAAACTTTATTGTAAAGTATTACACTATTTTTATTTCTTTCATATTTAGAAGATATAAAAGACATTTAAAATAAACAGCTGAGATAAAGCCAATTCATAACTGAGGACTCAATTTAGTCTCCTGCTTTGAAAGAGCAACCTTTGCTTTTGCATCAGCCTGGTGCGCAATCATGTGGTATTAATAAATGCCAGTGTTTTTCCAGGTTTGATGTGAGATGATTTCTTGTATTGCTGGAATCCTGGTAACCAGCAGTGAAGCAAGTGTAAGAGAGAACTCTGCATCACTAGAGTTCGTGAATAACGGTTCCACCCACCTCCCCCAGTTTACCACCTACTGGGATCAACACCAAACAGCAGCCGGGCAAGACTAACAAACACTGGCACACATCACACAAACACTTCCAGCACTGTGTGTGTGTCTCACTCGCTGAGAAATGAACAATTATACACAGAGCTTCACTTTGTATTGCTCAGAGACTGTGCTTATACATCTCAGGAGACTTAATGGAGTTCTCAGTTATATTAAGTACCAGCTCTGCCTCAGATGTTTCTCATTAAACCGATAGTACACCTAAAAAAGACAAATATTCTGTTGTTTATATCTCATCATTCTGTCATATTTCTTTTTTTCTGCGGAATTCATCCAAACAGCAGAAAATTCAATTCAATTAGAAAAAAGAAAGAAAGAAAGAAAGAAAGAAAGAAAGAAAGATGATTCTCAAAATATAGGGTGCATATGTGATTTTTTGGGTGAACTATTTCTTTAAAATCTTTAACATAAATAAAACCAGAAAAATGCACATTCTGTAAAATTAGAGAACTATAAAATATATAAAGAATTTAAGACCAAGAAGTTAATTATGTTTAAGTTTGAATTGAGTTTTTTTTTTATTAAGTACATTATAACATGTAAAATGTTTATAAAATATTAATCAAAAAGTTAAATAAAAAATGTAAAGATTAAAATGAAATGTAAAATATTTTATTAATGTAGGTCATGTGACATCAGAGATACATTAACGTGAATTATTGAAATATTAATTTAAAATCCCAGGGGTGCAATGGATATAAAGTTTAGGGTAAGCAAGATTAAAACTTTCTTAAATGAATCTTAAAAAATTTACAAAACATAATTATTAAATATACTGATAAAAAGCAGCACACCTGCTTTCGACAATAATGATAATAACAATAAATGTTTCTTGAGCACCCAATCATCATATTATAATTATTTCATGTTATCACATGACTGCTAGAGAAAGTTATTTTAAATTGTAATAATATTTCACAATATTACTGGTTTTACTGCATTTTTATAATCAAATAAACCTGGGTGAGCAAAAGAGATTATTGAAATAAAAGGGCAAAATAAAATGAAATGAAGACAAGATAAAATATTTAATGAACTTCTTAACTTTTATTTTAATAAATAAATATTTAATTAAATATTATTACAAATACAAATTACAAAATAAATTCCAATAGAAGTACAAAGCATAAATAAAAAAGTATCAGTCATTTATTTAAATTAACCCTATATAGGTTTTTGAGTTGCTGTAGTACATATACAGCATAGTTGAAGACACATCACTAAGGTCTTTTTCTTAGGAGAGAACTCTTCATTTGCTCTAAGAGAAACAATTAAGATAAAAAGATCTGCAATTTCTTTCATATGCACACAGAGTAACTGCTTCAAGTTTGTCTCCTTCAGCTGTGAGAGCTGATGCAGAAACCCAGAGCCCACACACACTGTTCATATGGAGACTACATTCATACATCAAACATTATGTGTTCTTTCTTCCTCCACCCTGTCATGGTTGCACCACTAATGTAATCTCTTTCTTTCTGAAAAGGTGCATTGCTGGATTATGTAACAAGCCTTTTTTCCCCCCTGACTAATCTGACATGACTGCATTTGCTACTTGTTTTGAATTCTAGCAAACAAGCTCTGCAAACGCCAAAGGGACAAGCACGCAACTAAACACCTCAGCCAGTTTTATTACTGCTCTCAAAGGCCACTTTTTTATGTCGGTCCAGCCCTCGTGCATCTTCGGGCTCGAATCGAACTCCCCACTGATGCCATCGCTCCGAGGGAGAAGAAATCAGATGCTTGCATGACCAGAATGAATTCCTGTGTGGATGTTTGGCCAAAGAGAGACCAGATCTTGACCTTTGCTAAGCCACACGGAAAGGACATTATTACTCCTGACATTTGCACACATTTCTTTGTGGTTTTTATGCCTGCGACTGTGACCGTCATTTGAAATCAGTTGAAGACAGACTAAATGATAATGAAGATGATGACAGGCATTACAATGGCTGCTAGAACTAAACTACTTGACATAATCGACAACTGATTTGAGACACCTGCAAGAGACAGCTCATCCACAACTCTAAAAATCCACTTTAGCTCAGCATGAATTTCAGTTTTTGCCAATAATAAACGGTAAATATTTAAGCAAACCCATAAGCATGCTTAAATTCAGACCTGCTGCACGATTAATAATGTTGCTTTTAAATAATGAATCAGGAATCTATGAATCATTATGCATCCCAGAGCTACACATACATTGGTAGGCTTACTGAACGAATCAGTGGTTTTGAATAATTAAGATGAGTGAATGATTAAATTAATTGCTCATAAAAACAGTTACATGTTTTGTTCCTAAATAAATAAATGCATTCGAATTCTGTTATTGAGTAAATGATTTAATGAATCACTCATGGTCCTTGATTCTACATTTGCATGAATCAAATGCTGGGTGAATGATGTAATGAATCACTTACAAAGACATTTATTTGTTTCGGTCCTGAATTAATAGATCAGGTGAGTTAATGATTTAATGACTCTCTTACAAGGAAGCCACATGTTTTGCTTCAAAATAAAATAATGTTTTTGAACAACTCCAATGAACAAAGTATTTAATAAATAACATGATTCTGTTTTAGCATGAATCAAATGAGTGAAGGATTGATAAATCACTCTTAATTTAATAATGCTCAGTTAATTTGTTTTTGAATGAATCACATAATAAATGGTACAACGAATCACTCATGAATGAACGTTCCATAGTGAAGTGTTGAGTGAATGATTTAATGACTCACTTGGTTTGTAAATAAAACAGTGTTTTTGAACAATTCAGACAACCAAATGATTTAACAAATCACTCATAAATAAATGGTCCTTCATTCTGTCTTTGCATGAATCAAATGAGTGGATGATTGTTTGATTCACTCACAAAAACTCACTCACTCACGTTACTTGTTTTGATCCTGAATAAATCAGTGCTTTTGAATGAATCAGATGAGTGAAAGAATGAATGAATCACTCATAATGGAAAGTTCCTGAATGAATCTGTTTTCAAACTAATTATTTAATGAATCACTCAAATTAATGTTTTAATGAACCACTTACAAAGACAATTACTTGTTCCTTGATGATCCCATATTTTTAAATGAATTGCATGAACAAATGATTCAATAACTTATAATACAATCACTTTTCGCCACCTATTGGTTACTATGTAACCCGCAAAAAGAGTCCTTGAAAATTCTAAGAACTTTAGTTCAAGTTAAATATGGAACTTTAAAAAAATTTACTTTTAAAACTAAATATTATATACATGCTCATCCGGGCCCTTTTGCGTATCTCTCTGTATTACACCCTTTAAAATATTTCTGTAGATTTTATTTATTAATTTGGGATTGACATATTGCATAACTACAATATTTGTATTTATTTGTGTCAATGTTTCTCATTTAAATACAAATCCAGGCTTCACATCATTATACGCATTTTGAAGATTCGCTGAAGATTACAATTATCTGTTTATTAAATTACTAGTGTTTTAAAGACTAACTTTAACTGAGCATTAGATGATGGCAAAATAGGTCAAATGAGCATGCATTTAAATATCTAATTAAATATCTAATTAAATATCTAAACAAATATATAAATAATTAAATATCTAATGTCATATTGTGATGTAAAAATGACCAATACAGTACAAATATATAGTTATATAAATAATATAATACAAAAGAGAAACCACTGTAACATTCATACATGAAAGTAAACAAGCTTAACTCTGACTTCCTGTTGACATTTAGGAATAAAGGTGACAGACAGGAAGCAGGTTTTATGTGACAGACAAGATAAGGCAGGATAAACAGACCAGCAGAAAACTGGCATCAGTCTGAGCAAGAGGAATGATGCTGAAATGAGGACGCACTTGAAGCATGCACAGTGCCACCTGGCTAGGCCCTGCGCCAAAACTGTTGTGTAAACTGGCAGTGCCATGCATATGCACGTGTGAACACACAAATGCACGCATGCACATTCGGAAACATTATCTCGCAGTCGCCGTGCGCTTAATGATCGCACACAAACACACACAGCTATACACACGCACAATTACTGTCACACGCATCCACACGCATTAATCTGCTCTGGCATGTCGCTCGACACCCGCAGTGATGGAGTGTGCGAGCGATTCTCGTGCAGCCTTTTGCACAGTGATTCTGAAGAAAGGAGATATAAGCGGCAAGCTGTACCCTGACAGCCCTTCCACTCCCCACCCTCTCAGAAAGGATCTGCACCAGCGGGGCCGCAGTGCTGCGAGCACATCATCATTTAGAGCAGTAATGGCTCTAGTCTCCATGATGGAGGAAGGCAGCTGTAGAGACTGCAGGCTGCGGCCCAATTCGCCTGCTTATGCTATGCACTAAAAGTAAAGTATGTACTTTTTTGTAATGGGACACTGCATCATTTTGAATGGGTAGCAAGCGTATTAATGTAGTAGGATATAGCAAGGGCGTAGGTTTGATTATGACATTGGTGTGGACATAACAGTAGACAATACTCCTCTGCCCCATCCAACCTCAACATTTTTGCATTTATGATAGACTTCTGAACAAGCCATCTTTATGCCATCTTTACGGTAGCATCAGACAATAACTGCAACATTTTGATTAAGCAAAACCGACATTACAGCAGCAGTTTTAAAGAAGGTTCCTTTGGATTGTTTGACTATTCAAAAGAGAACATAGCAAAATAAAACCCAAGGTTCGAGTCCCAGGTCCGGCAGGGATTATAGGTGGTCGGAGTGTGTTCACTACTGTGTGTGTGCGCACGTTGGATGGGCACAAATTCCAAGTATGGCTCACCATACTTGAATACTAATCCAATTTTATTTTATTTATTTTTTATCTAAATCAAATAATTCACAAGGAATGAAATGACTCAAATGATTCATGATATGTCCTCTGACCTACTGTACGTTGTACATTTTAGGACATCCTCAGATATTAGTCATAAAATGAAAATGTGTCATGCCTCAGAATAAACGGCCTTTGTCCATGGACCAAACGACATCGTGACGTAGACCGAAAGGCTTCAGGTCTCGGAAAAAACTACGTCCTATGCATGTTATCCTACGCATAAAATTTAATTAGTTACCCTTTCAGTCGAATCACTTCGACGTTACATATGGGATCTCGCATGAGAGACCGTTCGTCTTCGAGTC
>JAUMHP010000070.1:18059470-18069615 GCA_032361065.1 Enteromius trimaculatus | reverse complement strand
TATATATATATAAAGAGAAAACAGTTGTTTAAAATTTAGATTATCAAAAATATTTCTTACTGATCTCAAACCTTTGAATGGTAATAAAAATGTAAATCTGAGCTGTTTCAACTGAAAGAAACTTGCACTGACTGACCTTAAAACATGATAGTGCCTTTATTTTGTCTTAAGATGCACACCTTTTTTCTAAGGCATATTTATATATGTCCTAATTGAACTAAACCTGATTTAGGCTAAGCCCTGTCTGTGAGATTGGGCCTTTTATTTTATTATTTTTAGATGGATTCAAAATGCAAAATCAAAATGTGTTTTCCCCACACAAGTCTTAAATTATTGCATGTCAAATTATATAAAAAAGTGGGTGGGGCTTGGCCAAAATAAACTGAAGCTGATCAGACATGATTTAATCAAAATATGTTTATATGCAAGACAAAATAAGTTTCCACAGGTAACATGCAATGAGGTTCAATTATTGTGATCAAGAGAAAGACCCTTAACCTCAAGGCTCAAAATGACTGCTTACTCTGATCTCTCTCTGCTTCAGTCCACTGTGTCTGAAATGGAGGAAGATGGTATCATCTACACTGTGGTGGTAAAACAGGGGCACAGTTCCCCCGCCGGCCCGCAGGTGAGCCCCGTCTTTCAGAGTAATATTCGGTGCTGTACGTTCCAGAAGTCCTGTCCTGACATCCCCCCCCCGTCTTTTCCCAGTCTTCAGCATTCCGCTCTCAGCACGTCAAAGCAGGGACAGAGGAAAAGCTGGTCCTTCATCTCCTTCATTCTTTCTCCATGGGCGACTCCTCCTTCATCTCCATCTTCCTCTCCACCTATCGCTCCTTCACCTCCACCCAGAGAGTACTGGACATCCTGACTGACAGGTACAGGGCACGTAAAGTAATAAAGTCACCGATCACACATTTGCAATGATTTATTGCAATTATATATATATATATATATATATATATATATATATATACTGTATGTGTGTGTGTGTGTGTGTTTATAATTCATATATATATTTGCAATAATGTAAAATAGTTACTACTAATAAATGTTGCTAATTATCTGTGATACTTACTTAACCCCTAATTAACCCCCCAATGCTATATTAACCTAATTTCCATATGAACTATTTTCTAGGTTGGGAAATCCTCCTGGTGAGAGCAATAGTAACACTCGTCAGGTGTTTAACAAGTATGTACTACTATTAGAAATAGCTGGTTAAGTCTGTTAAAATGCATTGTGGAGTGTTAATTCACATTTGCTGTGTTCAGGGCGGTGTGTACGGTGTTCAGCACATGGCTGAGAGACTATCCCGAGGATTTCCGCTCTCTGAACGATCCCTCCTGCCTGCTGCGCTTGGCCCCCCTGCTTCCCACAGACACCTCGGGCGCAGAAATCAAAGGGCGACTGCTGAGGATCGCTGAAGAGCTGAGTGAGAAAACCCTGCTGTCCGGCTCGCTCTCAGGTCAGGCTGCGTGTCCCTTTGACAAAGACAACATTTCACAGTTTTTTTTTTGAATGTTTGTGACAGACAGTGCAGGTTATTCTGTCAGCCTCGCTGTACACTCACCTGTCCTGCCTGACACAATGACATGCGTTAGTACCTCAGTATAGAGCACGGGAATGTGTCGTGACATCGGCAATGCATTCTGGGAATTTAGGACACGGGTGCTACAGCAGAGGCTGGAAAATATAGTGAATGTATATGTTGATATTATTTAATGTTTATATTATTCTTCTTAAGAATATTCCTAACCCTAATGACTGTATATAACAATGATAACTGACTGAAATCTAGTTATATATTCTCCCCTTTAAAAAATAGCCACGGTTTTGCTAATGTTACTCTAACCAAACTGTTTCAGCAGTTAGCCACTGTAGTGAATAATGACCATTTGCAGCCTCTTGGACAAAGAGAACCGCATTTTTTTATTTAAAGATATTTACACATTAGTGTGTTTTATTCGTATTGTGTGTATTATTAGTATGTAAGGTTTTAAAAAAAAATAAATAAATAAAATAAATTTAAAAAAAGGACCAGCGTGACGTAGATTCACAAACTCTATTGCATTTTGGTTGAGGAATGTAACTAACGTTACATGAAGCTCTGAAAAACAAAAAGAAAATGCAAATTTAGTAAAAGTTATTATAGCCAATGACCACAAAAGATATTTTCCTTATCATGTTTTGGTTCTGCTGACGTTTGTTTATGTAAGGGATAATATACAGCTAGCAGGTTATCGCAGAATAAAGCCAGCAGCCCGAAGCGAAGTGCTTAAGTTATTAGACGACGTCTTGCCCCAAAACTAATTAATAAAACAATAAAAAAATAATACATAATAAAAATATTTTTAACCGTGGAGTCTGTTAAGAGTCATCTTCTATCCACTGCTGAAATGCACTGCTTTTGCTTTTCCCGTACACATTGAATTTAATGTTGAGTCCTCCATTCCGTGATTAAGCATTTTTAAGTCACAGGATGGTGCCAAACTGTCAGCGACAGCGGAGTGATATAATTACGGTCAAGATGATTCGTACAGTAGTACCCGGATGAGGCTGTGTTATTTGTTTCACCGGTTGTTACCTGGGAATAACAAATCTTGGGATGTGGCGACTGACCAATCAGAATAGAGTATTCCACGAAGCCACAATAATGTGAGGAGCAAAATCTGGAAATGTAATTGAAAAGTCATAGTGATAGACATAGCGGGACTTACATATATGTATACATTCTATTTTCCCATATTGATGTATTGATATCCTACAGATCCTACCAAAGGCATGACATCTCCTCCTGATCCCTCTGAGTTTGACGCCACCAGCATCCTGGGGTTTCCATCCAGTGTGATCGCAGAGCAGCTGACCAGGATCGAGACTGTGAGTTTGATCAAACCATTCACAAGTGTATTTTTTTACATCTGTGAAAAACACCAGATATCAGTTAAAACTAAAAGTAAAACAATTCGCTGCTCACCTTCCGGTCTAAAGTCTGAGCATCTCGGACCCATTGGTAACATCCTTAAATGTTTTTGATTTGCCTTTAGGATCTGTTTTTGAAGCTGGTGCCCTATCACTGTCTGGGGTCTCTGTGGTCTCAGAGAGATAAGAAGGGCCAGGAAGGAGCGTGTTGGTCTGTCAGAGCCACTATCAAGCAGTTTAATCGCTTAGCTAATGCCATCACAGCCTCGTGTTTGTGGAACACGGGTCTGAAGAGCCAACAGAGAGCCAGACTGCTGGAGAAATGGATCAGCGTCGCAGAGGTCAGAGCGGTTTCACTGTAAATAATGTAATCCATCAGGATAAAGCACTCACGTGAGTGTGTGGTTTGTTTGCCAAACAGGCCTGCAGAAGCAGGAAGAACTTCTCCTCGCTGTACGCCATCCTATCAGCACTGCAGAGCAACCCCATCCACAGACTGAGAAAGACCTGGCAGGAGACAGACAGGTCTGGATTTACTTAGAAAACTGCTCGTAGATGCATTAAAGGAACACAAATTAAGTCAATATTTATTTGTGGTGCAGTAAACCTACAGTTTTTTATGTAATGTATTAAATATGTTTAAAAAAAATTATAAAAATGTGTAAAAAAAAAAATATATATATATATATATATATTTATATATATTTATAGTAATGCTAAATATACATAATGATCATTTAATTTAATTTTTAAATATATTACAAAAAGACTAAAATAATATGAATATCAGACAAAAGTAATGTTCTATGAATTATGAACTATGAATTTTAGAATTAAATGTATTTTCCTGCCCCTTTTGAACACTACATTTTAAAAGATGTCTAGCATTTGAAGGTTTAAACATAGATTTTAAATTTTAATATACAGTATGCATATTTAATGCTTTTTTTCACTGTATAAGGCCATACAAGGATCTTAGTAATAATCTTATAAGCTTTTCTTTATTCATTTTTATTAATCACTTGTTTTTCCAAATAATTTACTATATAAATAATACTGTAGTTGTATTTAATCTGGAATATTCCTCACTTTTATTTTGCCAGTGTGCACTGCAATGGAAAAAATTGTGCGTGTTATATCAAACGGTAATGTCCTTTTTGACAGCGCTGTTCAGAATTACCTAAAGTCCTTTCCTCTACCCCCACAGAGAAGCTGTGAGGAGATACGAGGAGCTTTCTGACATCTTCTCAGAGAAAGACAACTACTCCCAGAGCCGTGAGCTACTCAAAGAGGTCAGTCACACTACAATACAAAGCAGCCAATTCACACAAGCCTTCTCTAATGTTTTTAGAGAGCATGGCAATGCATTGATGGGAAAATATCAGGCCAATCGATGTTCTCCTGCTCTCTGTGTAAAATTCTCATTGGATGTGCTTCATCACTGTGGAGCACTACATTAATTCAGCATGGCCTAAAGGGAGGAACTAATGACATGAACAGAATGAGTAATATCAGATTCAGTCATGCAAAAACACAGCCTCGCACTGTAAACTTGTTGTGTACTGTAATTCATTATCTATTGCTGTTCTTTAAGAAAAAGCTCACCCAAAAATGAAAATCTGTCATTATTTATTCATTCTCTTGTCATCATTATGTAAAAAAGGCCTATAACAGCCACTGTAGTGAAAGTCCATATAATCTTAATAATCATAATAAAAGTGCTCTTCCTTTCCATTAAAGCGCAGAAATCACAATCAGATTCTATAACATGACAGATTTAAACGTATCATGCAGAGACATTTTGCAAACACGGGAAACAAACTATTTTCCTTTCGAACTGATTTACGTTTTCTGTAATAAAAACATTTTAATTTTATAGGAGGGGACTTCCAAATTTTCAAACACTGACACTAAAATCAACAACAGGCGCTTCACAGGGGTAAGTATACTTTAATAAATATAAATTATAGCATTATATTTTATTATATATTAATATAGGAATATATATTTTATTAAAATAATGATCATAAATGTCATCAAGCCTGCGTTTATTTGAATAAAAATGAAGTAAAACATTCACATTGTGGAAATATTATCATTTAAAATTATAGTTTAACATGTCCACGCTGAATAAAAGTATAAATGTTTGTTATTTATTTATTTTTTTAAGAAAGAAAAACAAACTCTACACCTTTGAATGATAGTGTATATTGTTACAAAATATTAACATAATTTTTTTCTACATATTTAATTTTTTTTTTAATTTTTTGTCTTGAGTTCTGAAAAAAAGTTTCACAGTTTACAAGAAATATCAAGCAGCACAAAATGTTTTCAGCATAATGTAAATCAGCATATTTGAATGATTTCCGAAGGATCATGTGACACTGAAGACTGGAGCATATTTAAAGACAAAACAGCTCATTTAAATTGCAATAATACTAATAAAAGTTTATCGTATTTTTGATCAAATAAATGCAGCCTTGATGAGCATGAGAAACGTCTTTCACTTTAAAGAATCTTCCCCCAAATTTGGTATATGTGCATGTAGATCAAAATCTATACATATATCTATGATGTGATGTATTGTTTCTAATCAGCATCTGAAAGCTGTTTTTTTTTTTGTAGTCGTGTGCTCAGGGAACTGTGCCGTACCTGGGCATCTTCCTTAGAGATCTCACCATGCTGGACACTGCAGTCAAAGACCGATTAGAGGTGATGTTAAGTTCATAGCCTGCTATGACACATGACTAACAGAACTGAAAAAAGGGGCAATAGACAGTATCAGCACATTCAGCTGTGAAGTATAAAAATAGCAATGGTTTCACAATGTTTGTCGAAGCTCATCTGACAGAATGAAGATGTGTCAGAACAAAACTCTTAAGTCAGCGTTGCATTGGAAGGGTGTAATGTAAACCAAAATCTAATGTCTTTTACAGAATGGCTTCATCAACTTCGATAAAAGACGGCGGGTGAGTTTATGGTGATGTTATACTTGATTGTCATTAATTGTTATTGTTAAATATTAACATCGCATCCTCTTGATTTCAGGAGTTTGAAGTCATCGCTCAAATTCGCCTCCTACAGTCCTCGTGTAGAAATAGCATTTTTAGAACAGACGAGACGTTTGTTCAGTGGTATCACAGCGTACCTACTCTGCGTGAAGAGGAAAGGTCAGTGACATTTCTGTAACTACATTTTGAACATCTCAGATACACACTAACTATATAATAAGATGTCCATGTGTTTATTTATTTTTTTAATAGCTATAAGCTGTCCAATCAGATTGAAGCACCGGGTGAGCCTAGCCCTGGCCGAGGCCTGAACCCTACAGTGATCATCACACAGTGTCCGGAGTAAGTACATCAACAACCAAAATTAAACTGGAAATCAACACAAATCAAAATATAGTGCTGTACAGGTGCAACACTGTTGAAAAAGATTGCTGTAATTAATGTATACAAATTAAAATTCGCCTTTAGAATAAGTAACAAGGTATTCCAGCAAACTGTTTGTGCTTGAATAAAACTTAGTTTACTTAAGTTGGATATTTAAATTATCTAAAGAATTTTTAAGCTTTTTTAATAACTTTTTTTTCACAGTGAAAAAGGAAAGTAAAAGGCAGATAAGTTAAAATGTATTTTTAAATAAATAAACCACGAATGCATGTTTTTAACTGTAATGCTAAAATACAAAATGCAAACATTACACAAGAAAAAAAAACATTTAGTAAATTTTGGAAATAATAAAACAATAATAATAAATAAAATTACAACAGTAAAATTTTAACAGTTAAAATTCAAGAGTATAAAACTAAAACCTAATTTACAATATTAATAAAACACAAAACATAGTAGTATATAAATAATACTAAAATAACACTGGTCTCAGGACAATTATTTTAATATTTAGAAATTCACTAAGATAAACTAAAACTAAAATCCATATCACATTGTAACATACAAAACATTGTATTTGTTTACTTCAGACAATACAGTAGACAATACTGATGCTGTGATTTGGCGCGAGGGAAAACAAATCCTGGTTATCATAGTAACCCATTTATTTCCATCCACGTTAGTGTCTGTGTAATATGGCAAGCTTTTAACAAGTAACAGATAAACACCAAAATACCAGAGAGTTTCATGGGATGCAGAGACATTGCCATAGATATTCGGAAGAACTGCATGTGCTAAAAACGATTACGTTATTATTTTTTTGCATTCGTTATTGTTTTTTCTCTGCTGAACAGATCTGCAACACATTTTGGGTCACGACCCACCAGCTTAGTATATAGTATGAAATGCATTGCTTTTATTTTGTGAATCCTGGGCTCAAATTTTCCACCTATTCAAATGACAATCTTGCTGTTGGCTATGCTGAGGATCAGACTCAGTTCTTGACATGCTCACACAGATGTTTCTTTCATGAGCTCTTAAGCGCCGTAATGCTGCTCGCGCTGAATCAAATGAAGTTTTAAAGCAGGACAAAGACACACTTATCGTCTGCAGTTAGCATCTGACTTCAAAGCTTCTGCTGCTGCTGGTGTGGAGTTTTATATTTATACTCAGTCTATTCAGAAAGATCAATGTCATAAGCAGCACACAGCAAAGAGCCTCCAGTTTGTGACAAGATCGCTCTGTTCTCCCGTTACAGCGCTCTCTCAGCCATGGCAAATACCACAATGGATGCTGATGGCATATTTGACTTCCCGTCTCCTGTCAATCACCTGCTCTCTAGGCTTTACAAGGTAAGGGCGAATAAAGAGCTTTATTTTGATTACATTGCAGTAATGGGTCTTTAAAAGCCTAGCTGTTATCAGCAACTTTGAGAGATTTATTATTGGAGAGCTCTTTGAGGATCTTTATAGCATTTCCAGTTGCCTTTTAGCATTGAACCGTGCCACGCTTTTATTATGTGATACATTTTGCTTGCATGAAAATTCATGCCAGATAAAAGTTTTCTTGCATGTGTTACTCATAAAATGAAGAAAAAAACAAAAAAATAAAAATAAAGGCTTGTACTTTTATTATTATTTTTCTAGAAAAAAAGAAAAAAATATATTTTTTTGTATATTTAATATACTAACATAAACCTTTAATATATTAACCCTACCCTAACCATGTTATTCATTTATAGATTTGATGACTTTACTATTATTCTAAAATGTAGACATTTAATACTTATCACACTAATATTAATTAAATAAAAAAAAAATACATTTATTAAAAAAGATTGTATACACTATAAAAATGTTGCAAAATTAAAATTAAAATTCTAAGTTCATTCAGGATATGCCTTACTGTATGTTAGTAATTAGTTATGATATTTACAAGCAATTTCTGAGTGAAATTGAAATTTTTCAGGGTAGTATGAGCCTAAAAAAATTCACTTAGAAATTGTTTGAATTTCACCAATAATAACAATAAAACTGCAAGTAAAAAATAATGAAATATGTTTATATATATATATATATATATATATATGACCCTGGCCAACAAAACCAGTCTTAAGTGTTAATTTTACGAAATTAGTTTTTATACATGATCTGAAAGCTCAATAAATAAGCTTCCCATTGATGTATATTAATATTTCACAGAGATACAACTATATGAAAATCTGGAATCTGAGGGTAGAGAAAAATCTAAATGCTGAGAAAATCACCTTTAAAGTTGTCCAAATTAGATCTTATCAATGCATATTACTAATTAAAAATAAGGTTTTAATATGCTTTTGGTAAGAAATTTACTAAATATTTTCATGGAACATGATCTTTACTTACTATCCTAAGGATTTTTGGCAAAAAAGAAAAATCAATAATTTTGACCCATACAATGTATTTTTGGCTATTGCTAAAAATATACCCCAGCGACTTACATATATATATATGTATATATAGCGCGAGAGAGAAACAATAATAAGTTTATATTTTATTTACAACTTTGAAAAAAATGTCATTTATTTTATCATTTACTCACCTTAATGTTGCTCTAAACCCAAATGTTGTTCTTTATTATGTGGAATATAAAAGCAGACATTTGGCAGAATGTCTGAGCTTGAAGAGTTTTTGTGAGCAAACGCGAGATTTAAGAGCAAAACCCACATAAAGATGATTTATTATTATTTTTTACCTCTTACTTCTATTTCAGCATGTGAAATCCCCGTCGGTTTCCTGTCTGGATGTTGATTTATCACCGCCGCCCAATGATGCCACGCCCTCTGTCCTGACCACACCCACTACAGCTGTCAAATCACATCGACGGTCTGTCTCCTGCGGCAACAACCCCACCAATAACAAGCCAGAGGCGGGGCCTGATATAAGAATCGTCAGGATACGGATGGATCTGCACGACGGCAACTTATACAGAAGCATTTTGGTATTCTAGCAAACACAAATGCAAGAATTTTCAAATCAAAGTAAAAATGTGCTCACGCTTTTGGGCTTTAGGTCCTCTGTATTTCACAGCAGCAGTCTAGTGTTACATCAGACAATCTTTTGGCATTTCATGTCAGCTCCTGTTTAATATAAATGCAGTCGCTCTTTGTTCTAATGTATACTTTTTTTCCTGTGCTGCCTCAGGTCACCAGTAATGATAAAACACCCACTGTAATCAGTTCTGCATTAGAGAAGCACAACCAGAATGCTCAGGAAGCCTCCAAATACGAGCTGATCCAGCTGCTGCCGGAGGGGAAAGGTGATGTCACAATTTTCATGCCATAATGTAATGTTTTTTGAAAATGCATCATAAAATGTGAAAAACATTATTCTAGGCATACTGATGGGACAGTGGTATTATGGACTTAATATATTAAAACGTTGTCACTCAAATAAAACAAATGCAAAATATAAGTGAATATATACATATACACTACATGTGAAATTAATTTTTATTCAGCAAGCTTCAATCAAAAGTGACAGTGAAGATATTTTATGTTACAAATGATTCCTATTTTTATAAATATAATATTAAATATATTTTTCATAAATGCTGTTCTTCTGAACCTTCTATTCATCAACATTGACAATGATAATAAATGAGCAGCAAATGATGATGAAAATTCAGCATTGCATCACAGAAATAAATTACATTTTAAAACATATTTTAAACTGTAATAATATTACTGTTTTTACTGTAATTTATAATGTAAAATTATATTACATATAAGTACATGTTCAACATATTTAATTCATATTTATTTAAATATATATTCAATCCAAAGTATTA
>JAUMHP010000070.1:18043542-18055129 GCA_032361065.1 Enteromius trimaculatus | reverse complement strand
TTTACAAAATGGCACGCATGGTCTATGAAAGAATGCTCAGCTTTCACGATTTGAAATGGCTCAAATCCACTTTATATTAAGTTTTAAATAATCAATAAATCCCATCTAAGACTGACTTTATAAGTTACAGCATATAATTTAATTGAAGCCTATTTGGGGCTCCCGAGTGGATGCTTTAGCCACCCTGAGTTATTCAGCATATTTTGCAGTACCCCTGAATTTGTGAAAAGCAACAGCAGCGATAATGTTCACATGAAGTGCTTTCATTTTTCTCAATTTAATACAGCAACAAAAGCTGAGGGATTAAAATCATCTCTACCATACACATCCCAGCCTAATTCCCACAATGCACTTCTGGCTTCTTGAGGTTTCAGGTAATGCGTGTAAAAATACTGCACAAATTACACGATTCTAACACCCTTTATTTAAAAAGAACAATGTAATCATAGCACAAGAAAATATTGATATATACACGCATTTAAAAAAACAAGGATGTACCGTATTAAAATATAACATAAAATGACTTAAAGATCATAAATTTATTCGTTGTTGCATTTGCATTTAAATTAATTAACTCACATATTATTCACCCTAAAGCATTTGACCTAATAATCATACCTGTTCGACACCTACACAGGCAGTCCTTCTGCATCACCCTGATTTTGTTGTTCTTTCTGCTGTCTCCCGCTTCATCAGCGATACCATGCAGATTTGTCACACGTCTGCACTTCTCCGCTGCAGCTCTCACACTGCAGGGCGGCCGAGCGATAGGCCTTCCACACCACAGCATCCTGACGGCACACCGTACCCCCACCTCTCTTCTCCTCCGCCTCGTCGCGGTTGATATCTCCTACACAGACCCAGCCGCCAGACGTCCCACTTTCAGCGCTGCCACCGCCGACACTGACGGCCCACTTTGAGTGATCCTCTGTAGCCTTGAATGTGACGCTCTGGCCTGGGGAAATGAGGTCTATGTTGAGGACTTTCCAGCTTGGAGAGCAGTCCGAGGACAGGATGCCCGTGGAGCGACGCCAGAACTGAACCAGCAGGTCAGACTGAAGACTAGGTGCAACCCAGGAGTGATACAGATCTGATTATGAATGAAACAGTGGAAAATTGCATACATTAGCCACATTTCAATTACAGATTTGCACAAAACTTTGGTTTGATATATACAGTATACCTACACATATAAATATATATAAATACACATATATATATATATATATATATATATATAAACTATTTATATACTGCACGTGTCATATGTAATCAGTTAAATAGCTCGCTGATCACGTACAACTGTAGTATACAATGTAATGTATATAATGTAAAATGTATAATAATTTTAATAATGCATTCGCAAATGCTGAAATTAGCATCAACTAAGATGAATAAATGCTGTAGAAGTATTGTTAATTCTTAGTTCATGTTAAGTAATGTTAACTCAACCTTATTGTAAAGTGTTACCAGTTTATTAGAGCATGTTTTTAAAGAATCTTTTGTTTTTCTGTGTCATAAATGTCATATTTAATTCAATGTTGCATGCCATTTCTTTAGAATTATTTGTCAAATTGAAAAGCAATTTCTGAGTAAATGCTGTTTTCAGTAAATCTCACATTACATTTTGTTGAACTTCTTTTTTAGTTGTTTGATGGAATTGCGTGACAGTGAGATGCATCAGAACGGTCAAATATGTAAATCAAGTACTTTTATGCTTTAAAAAAAAAATAAAAAAATCGAAGGAAAGTGCCCATCCTCAGCATGACCAGAATATATTTGTTTAACAAAAAGAGCCAAATGTTTAAATCTAGCACATTAGACTGGCTGGCGTTAAGGTCTCTATTACTGTCACCATTACATCATTATTGAAAATGAGTCTTACCATTATCAAACGATGCACCTTTTGCAAAGCTAATAAACTCTGTTCCAGCCAGTGAGAGGAGTGAGATACTGCGATTGGATTGTGAGGAGGAAGTGTTGTCCCATCCACCCAGTGTGTGTTTACAGAGCTGAGCCATAGCAGGTACAGCAGCGGCCAGTGGAGCAGGGATGCTGCAGTCGTATATGTGAGGCTGATTGATTTTCAACTGCTCACCTGTTAAACACAAATAAAATGCAGTATACAGTATTATACAGTATAGCTAGGTAGATACTGTAGAACAACTTGAAAGATGGAGATACATTACACTACCATAAGAAAGACAAATGACGAAACAACGAAATTAAACTACAATACAATAGTACTACTGCTGCCACTACTTAATACTAATAAGCATTTATTATTATTATTATTGTGCCTATTTATTATGTGTACACAAATACAAAAACATGCTTGCGTATATTTTAGAAAAATATGCTATGTTCACATATAAAATATATTTATAATAATATATTTAATGTATAAATATTTAAAAAATATACACTGTATGTGTGTGTGTTTATAAATACATAAGTAATATATACAGTACACATATGTACTTATATATTGTGTAATATATATATATATATAATGTGTGTGTATATATATATATATATATATATATATAAACAAAAAATATTTTGGACGTGATTAATCATAATTAATAATTTGACAGCACTATTTTAATGACAAGGGAATATATTACATAGAAGTGAAATACATTATATGAAAATCTATTACACTCTTATAATACAAACCACAAAAGATAATAAGTTTAAATTAATAAACACCAAAAATACCATCCACAACAACAGTAATAACAATAATGACAATAACACTCATTACTATTTTTATAGTATTGTTGTTGTTGTCTAACTCTGGGCTGGTTTTGGCATTATTATCTAATAATAATGATGATAATAAATCATGTAAAGCGAGTTTAAAGCACTCTACTTCATTATCTGAAACATTCAGCCTCTTGTCCCAGTATTGTATTCCTGGAAACACACCAAAAAAATGCACATCTTCCTCATTTGATCCATTTATTTCAAGCCTTAATTTCTCCGCTGAGTGTAATCGGGTGCGTTTGGTTAGGAATATTTTAAAATGTGTACTGCTGGTGTGTCTCCAGGAACAGGGTTGAGAAACACTAGCTTATTGCTTTATTACCGCGATGGGAGCGTCTGATAATACTGAGATTTACAAAACACAAGATTAAATGAACCTAAAGAGGATCTCAGGGAGAGGTGTTGTCACTATGGTTACTGTGTCAGACTATTACTCTAACGGTCACTATGGCAACTGCATCCCATAAATGTTTTGTCTTTAGAAATTGCACATGAAAAGGTTAGGTGAGAAGCATTTCAAGCAGCGTCTGCAACATCAGCCTCACTTTAAAACATGCATATGAAAATGTAAAACATGCATCGATCATATTAATCCTGTTTAATGTCATAAAATGATGTCATAGTTTACTCTCCATAATGTCATTCCACAGAACATGAAAGAAGATGTTTTGAAGAATGCTGGCAACCCAGCATAGACATAAAGTACAATAGAAGTCAATAGTAACCAAGACTGGTTACCAGTATTCTTCAAAATATCTACGTTTATGTTTTGTGGAAGAAAGTCTTAGAGGTCTGCAACACCATGAAGGTATGTAATTAAATTTTGGGGTGGACTATCCATGTATTTAGACTCACTTAATACAAAAAAGCTCATTTTTTATCATCACTAATTCATTAAATGTATTGGAATTGTACCTATGGTCTGAAAGCGCTCGAAAGGATATGTCACACAGATGAAGTTCTGTCCATTACTTATGCCAGAACTGGGGTATGAAAACTGTCCCTGTGATTTAGGAGGGGGGAAATGAGGTGTGCTGTGGACCAACCAGTAGCCCTGCTGTTTATCAAAGACGACAACTCCTGGAACAAAGAAAAAGAGTATACATTAACACACATCCTCCATAAATGCTTGTTTGTTTAATGTCATTTCAAGCAGTTAACTGCACCTTTGGTGTGGCCACAAGCACGGGATGCATTTCCAAAAAGCTTCTCTTGTTGCGGTGGCTGATCATTATATAAAACGTATCCAACATCATCGCTCTGGAAGAAAGTTAATGCTCAAAGCTTCTTCATAATAAACATGACTGTATGAGACAGCAGATCAGAGGGCCTTATGATGAGCATGTGATCTAAAGCACGAGTTCCTCTTTTATTATGAAATATGCATGTGCACCTAAAGCAATAAATATACTTTTGAGGTTCAATTTGAGCTTGCTGCATAAGCGTAAACAGCAAAAACTTGTTTGGTATCCGTTTTCTGCTACTTTTAAATGTGGTTCTAAATCTCAATAGAGTTTTAATAGATTTATAATTAAATGTAAACGCAAACTCAGTGTTTTTATACTTCTGCAAAACTGGGAAAATGTGCCGACTAAAGAACAGGACAAGCTGAGTAAGCTTCTCTAAAACCAGCCAGAAAATGACTAATAATGAAAGAAGAACAGAAGGTGGTTTAAGCAAAACTGAAAGTGTTTTTTTTTTACATTTGGATACTTATGTATATATATTTTATGTAAAGCTGTGTGACTTGTACCTCATATAAAGGCCCAACTGTTCGGCCAACAGCACTTTGACTGTCATTAACTAAAGTCTTCCCATCCATCCATCCCTCACTTTCTCCATCCATGAAAAGATACTTCAGTCCCTCCTGCACAGGCTCATGAGAAGGATGTGGGAGTTTGTACAAGTAAAACCTGTAAGCAGAAACAAAAAATAGAGAAATATGCCCCTTCACATTGATGATTACTATATTTAATGTGCTAACTTACGCTATCCAAGTATCCAAATAAAACAAACATTATTAAAGTATGTTTTGCAAGAAAACAGACAACTTCAAAATTAATGTTAAATTAATTGCGTTACTTTATATTTGTGTCATTATTTGTGAAATTTACTATTCATTTCTTAGTGAAAATTGTGAATCCTAAACCAAATATTTTCAGATGTAAAATAATAAAATATATACTATCTATATAAATTAACTAACAAAATAATTACCCTATTATAAATAATATTACATTCGTATAATAAAAAATATTTAAATGTTAGTACTGTTACATTAAGCAGCCATTTTATTTACTCAAATTGTTCTGTTGTTAATAAACAAGTTGTTTAATTAATTTAAGGTCTTATAATAATTAGAAAATAACTTAATTTAAAAATACATATATATTTAAGTAGTTTAGATGAAGTACAATGGGATATTTTTTTTTATAGCCACACGACTTGTATTAATTTAATCAGTGATATTTTGAAAGAGTAGATATATATTTGTCTGAAAATTTTAAAATGTAATTTATTGTTTATTTATGTATTACGTTATGTCACGTTATTATTCAGAAATCCTACTAATATGTTGATTTGCTGCTTAAGTAATATGAAAAAAATACATTAAAAAAACTGTATTGCACAAAAATATGAAGCAGCACAATTGTTTTCAATAATTTTTCTATGTATACAGTATTTCTATGTTGTGTCAACTACCCATCATATTCATGGAAATACTAAATAAAATCTATATACATGAAAATATAGGACAACAACTGTAATTCAATATGCTGAATGTTGTCTGTTTCTTAAGCTATTTAAAAGCATACAAACCAGTCTACAGGTTTCCCCTGATCATCATAACAGGAGATGGAGGAAGAAGCTCCTCCTGATGCATGAAGGAGGAGCAGAACATGAAGCAACATAATGGAAGTAGAAGAACCTGAAACAGAAACATTCATTTGTCTGTCAGGGTATGTATAATGTATAAATGAATAAATACAATAACAAACCTTCTCTGCACTTGTAAACGGCTTCAAAATCTGAATAATAACTCTGGCATAGTGATTCATCTCGCTTAACTTTGTAGTTTTAATGTACGTGTTATTACTTTTGGTCTAATGACAAACTGCATGACTGAGCTACAAATAGAACATAAATTAGCATCGCTATAAAATTTGACATAAATCTTAACTTCACCTCAAAGGATGACAGGCGTGGTATCGAGAGTGAAAATGTTGATCATGTCAGTCCATCGCTGAGCGAAACTTCAATTCCTCATGTTGTCACATGTAGCAGGTCCATTAGTTTCAAAAGCAGACATAGAACAAGTGGATAGAATGGAATTTAGCTGTAGTTGAAAAGGGCGGGGACTAGTGATCGAGCATTTGTTTTGTAATAATTATTTTTTTATTTTAACGTTCCACTGTGCGTTTTCAGTTTAGCGCTATTGTAATTTCTCAAAGTGATAATTCTTGTATTTAATATTAGCCTACTCAACAGCAAAATCAAATAAGGTTTTGTCACGAGGGAAGTGTTACTTTTCTCAGCGCCATTCAGGAAGAACCAATCATAGTTGATTGTGTTGACTTAATCAGGTGTTATTAAATACCTTTTTTAGCGATTGCTGGGGTGGATTTCTGTTTGAATGCTAGATGACAGAACTTGGAAATGTATGTATTTAAAATATGCCAGTGTTTTACTGTGCAGTTGTCTCTAAAGAAGAACTAAAATATTCTGAGTTTTGAATGGCGCTCAATGGAGTACTCGGCATCCTGAGCGCCAGGGCGCCTCCTGAAGGAAAACTAACTTTTTATTTACTATCACACAGATAAGTGCAGCACAAGTGAAATAACAGCATCTAAACACCGGAAGCGATTTTCTTTATGAATATTAAAAAGAGCATTTAACTTTTGGTTACAAAGTACAGCCGACCATCTTTCCTACGTCCTTCTGGTCCATTTCAATCTGTTGTTATCAATGCATTTAACGAATCACGTTGCTTTTGATCTGTATTTTATTTAGTTTAAGACTAAGAAAAAAAAGAAAAGAAAAAAAAGCCTAAAACTGAAAAGTTGTGCATAAATTGATGTAAGGAAAAAAAAAAACAGTGTCCTACTGACAGATTTAAAGTCACAGTCATTTTTGAGCTTTAAATGATTTACAATTTTATTGTTTGTTAAAGTCAAAGTCAACTTTATTTGTCAATTCTGCCACATTTACAGGAAATTGCGTTACTTTCAGACCCTTGCTGGATAGCAGATAAACATTAAATACAAACAAGTTTAAATAAATACAATTTATTTAGCCTATTAATGCAAAATGTTGTCAGCAACCAGTTAGTTTTGCAACTGAAGCTACACTCATCAAGAAAAATGTCTAGCAAGTTTTGCTTTTCATATTAATAACTTCTATTGGTCTGATGTAGAATTAAAAGAATTGAGTAGATTCTGTTCTGTTTCAACGAATGTTACTCTGTAAAGAAAATTGCATTTAAATTATTTTTCTTCTGCATTTCCAATTTCTTACCTCAAGAGGTCGCTGAGGTATTTAAAAAAAAAATCTTGTATCATACCACCCTGAGTGGTATGATACTGTAATCGTAGTTATATTGATGAATTCACAGTCACGAGCACAAATAAACTGAGTTAAAATAATTCTTGTGGCACACATCATTTTCCTATAGGAGGAGGTTGCACTTGTGGTTGTGGTTTGTTCCGGTAGTAAAACCATGATTCATTTCCAAAATAATACTCATGGTTACTATGATTTTACAACAAATAACAAAGTAAAATATTGATGCAGTAGTAAAACACTACAGCTGCTGTCCCTGTTAAAACAACAACAACAGCATATGCTGGTTAAGTAACATTGGTTTTGATAAAATTGGTCCTTAAGCTGGATGGACCAGCTTCCCTTAAGAAAAGGAAGTTTATTTAGTATAGCCTACTTCTTTTAAGCTAAAAATATAAACTGTTATGTACTTTTCAGAAATGGGCTTTCTTTTGTACATCTCAGAAATATTTTTAAACTGACATTTAACAAAATGACATTTACATTTTTATACTTGACTTATACTAAGAAAAAGTCTAAATATATTTGATCTGTACTTGTAGTAAGGTGTGCTAGTATACCTCTTCTGTACAGAATTTCCAAAACACACAAGTGAAGAAGAAACTGAAACAGATGCTTCCACGTGTAATCTGACATAATCTTCAGACATAAAGCATTATGGAAAAAAAGTAAAAATGACTGTCAAGCTTTGGGGTGTTGATCGAGTTTATCTACATTTTGATTATCATTTTAAAGCTCGAATAAAATGTTTTTATTTACACACAGATTCTTTCTTTTGATGTTTTGTATGTTCAGATATTCAGATATTTGGATAATAAACATTACTACCTAAATAAGGACTTAGTAGTATAATTAAATGATGTAAAGTTCACTTAAAGGAAACATATGAGTATATTCAAATTCAAATTTTATTTGTCACATACACAGCCATACACAGTACGATATGCAGTGAAATGCTTAGACAACTGCTCAGACCCTAAAATAAAAGACTATGGATAGGAAATAAATGTGATAAAATAAAATAGAGGGTAAATTTAACTAAGAAAGAATAAAAATATAAAATTAAAATAAATAACTGTACAGTGCAAAATACACAATATAAGAAATATATGAAGAAATACAGAACAATAAAGATTTACAAAGTAAAATAATAAAAAAGTAGATAAATAAATGGTAATGCCCAGGGGCTGTGCAATCCACATATTTCAAGTGTCTTGTGCATGCAAATATGCTTGGAATATTTATATTTGCAATAAAAAACGTCTAAACTAGTAGTTTACTGAGACTGTACTTAAAAGTGTAGTTATAATGCTACTACAAATGTTAATTATTAAATTATCACTATACCTATAAGTTCAGTTTTACTATAGTTGCAGTACAAGCTAAAAACTTTGATGTAAACTAGTTGTGTAAGTTTACTACTATTACTTAAAAGTATACTTTTATATGCTAGCAAGCACAGTATGTATGAATATTAAAACAGTACACTAATGAGTATACTACTAGTACACTGATATTTGCATACTTACTCCATAAAGCATACTTAAAAATATACTTGAACTTTACTTACATGTAAGTATACTTAATAAAACAAAGTATACTGCTTTTTGGTAAGGGTTAGGACCAGCTAAGAACCAGCTTAAACCAGCATCCCTGCTTTAAATCCTACCTTATCAGCATCACCTTATCATTTTTTTTTTTTTTTTTTTTTTACAGTAAATCTGTTTTGGTTTTTAATATTATTTATTCTCTTGACACATCTTGAGAAAACAGAATCTTTGAAGTTATGCTAATAATTAATCATTTTAAGCCTAAAACCTATTTATCCCCTACATCATAAATCTGTAAACAACTGTCTGAAAAATGGTGGTTCAAAGAACTCGCCGTGAGCCTGCAACATAAGAAAAGACTTTGTGTAAACGGTATATCCTTTATGATTATGGAAGGCAGCAAAGTGAATTTGTTTTAAAAGATATGCTTCCTGCTGCCCCTGTTCCCCTTAATATGTTTTTTGTGTGTGTGAACAGGATGGATGTGGATGTCAGCAACTTGTGGTTATTGCCATGTGCATCTTGCTGAAGGTGGCGTAGAGTTTCACCGGAGACAGACGCAGAGTTTAGAGGCTCAGAGAGACGGGAGGTGAGACAGTGGGATGGCCAGCCTATCACCACCCTTCAACTTCTCCTTTCTCTGGCTCAGCGTCCTACACTGTGTGTCTGGTGCCTTTCGGCTTCCTCTTCAACACATGTGTGTGTCCATGCATCCACAGACGACTGTCAGCGCTTGCTGAAGAACATCTGAACCAGGTAGTGTTAGAGCAAAACAAAGTACCAATTTCTTGATTATTCTTGTAGTTACTTACAGTCTTTCTTGTTTAACAGGGCTGAGATGTGGGTGTGTGTGATTGTGACCTCTGTGCTTCTTCTGTCAGGTAATTTTGGACAGGATTCTTGTGTTTTTAACACAATGAAATGGTTGTCATTGCATCTACTCTGTCTACTCTGTGCTATGTTACCTGAGTGCCCTTGCCGCACAGGTTATTTATATTGTATCGATCTGTATTTTTTCCTGTTTTTATCCCTGGCGTCAACAGCGCGCACCTTGCTAAGGTCAGTACCGGCCTCTGATTACTCTTGTGTTGCTTTATAGGAGTCGGGGCAAGTAAGTGGCTGGTGTATTTCTCCAGGACGGACATCTGCGTTTGGGCCGGGACCACAGTAACTCTGCCGTGCCGTTATGATTACCCTTCACACTACAGCTCTACACGGGTCATGTGGTTTCACATCTCTGCAGAAGGCAGACGGGAGGTTGCTTACCATACTGATGGGAATCTGTTGAGCCTCTCGTACAGGGACAGGATCAAATATACGGGGGGCCACAAAAGATGCAGTTTGCAGATCACGAATGCGAAGCTGAGCGATGCCGGAACGTACCATTTCAGATTCGAGACAGACAACCAGCAGGGCCGGTGGACCTCTCCTGATGCCATCACACTCTCTGTCACAGGTCAGACCAGATTTTAAAGGTTATTTCTTATGTTAAATGATATCACAAGTTTAATATGTAGATGCAACTATACAATGCTGTCACAAAGTTTGAAAGGGCAGTATATTTTACATTATTTGTATTCATTCAATTAATTAAAAAGTGAGAGAAAAGTCTTTGTAATGTCACACAAAATATCTATTTCAGATGTATGTTGAAATAAATGTGAAAACAAATCAGCCATAATCTGTTTTCAGTGTTTATAAAAGAAAAGGTTTAGTAGCAAATCCGCATAAAGATTTCTGAAGGATCAAGTGACACTGAAGACTGCTGAAAATTTAGCTTTGGATCACAGGAATAAATTACATTTTAAAATATAGAACATTTTAAATAAATGTAACAATACTTCTGTTTTTATATCAAATATGCATAAGATGCCTTTTTTAAAAATGTTTTTAAAAGTCCTACTGACCCTAAATGTGTTTAACACAATGGTAGTGTAAGTCAGTGTTTTCTGATTATTCTACCAATGGAGGAAAGAGTGTTATTTACACAGCCACACTATTAATCAGAAAACAACAGCCTGGCAACACATTCCAATTGGAGCGTCACTCAAATTTTCTGCAGAAAATGTATTATTAGGATAAAATTAGCTACTTATTTTGATGTTTATTTGCATAATTGTGGAAAAAAAGCCTGTTGCTAAAATAATTTAGCATGTTGCATAGACCTAATTTTGTGAAATGTTGTCCTGGTTTCAGAGCTTCAGGTTCATGTACATCCACCGAGAATCAGCAACATGTTTGCTGCTGGCGAGACAGTATTCCTGAGCTGTGTGGCGCTAGGCTGTGCCGCCCCTGGCAGGAACTTTGCAATTTATCGGAATGGGATCAATTTGGGTCAGTCTAACAAGCTGTCAGCCATCTATAACTTTGACAGTCAGCATGCAGGTACCTACACCTGCCGTCCAATTCCCCCTCAAAACGTTCAGTCACCGGGAGTCTCCCTTGCTCTTGGATGTGAGTATTGTGCATGCATATAGACCACTGGCCTCAAACACAGTTCCAGGAAGTTTCACAGCTCTGCACAGTTTAGCTCCAATACCAATCAAACACACCTGATTCACATAATCAAGGTCTTCAGCACTTCTAGAAAATTCTAAGAAGGTGTGATTTGAAGTTGGAGTTGGTTGGAGCTAAACCCTGCAGAGCTGTGGCCCTCCAGGAATTGAGTTTGATACCACTGATATAGACAATAATTCTGTATGTGTAAT
>JAUMHP010000070.1:18003614-18018832 GCA_032361065.1 Enteromius trimaculatus | reverse complement strand
TATATTTATTTATTTGTTGATTTATTTACTAATCTATTTTATCTACAGAAAATGTTAAATCATTACAACTATTCCAAACTAACCTCAGTAAACTCCTTTATATATATATATATATAAACAATTTGTAGTTTTTGATGAGCATATGAATTAATATCTCATAAGTCAAAGAAAAAAAAAGCTTGACAAAAACTGCTGAGCACAACAAATTGTGTAAAGAAATATTATTTACAGTCATTTCCTTGGTTTCTTAAATTTATGGGATGTGTCATTTTTAAATGAAAATAAAAACATTAAATATTTTATTTTTATTCATTTTATTTTATTATTTTCTAATAATTTAGTTTTACATTACATTTTATAATTTCACAATTTTTGAATGTATTTTATATATTTTAACATGTATGTATTACTATAATATCTAATATATATATATATTTTTTTTTTTTTTAAGAAATAGAATTATTTAATTTCTCAGTTGTAAAATCACAGTCTTCTTAAGGTGCCATTAGACTATTAATCGTTTTCATTAACTCTTAATTTTTTTCTTAAGTCAATGAAAGCCTACTGTTATACAAAATCTGGTGGAGACGTAGCTGCTTGGGAAGTCGCAGGAACATCAGAAGATGACAACGGCACAATTTTTTTGTGCAAAGTCAATACTGCAGATGACAAAATCGGACACCTTTATGTGTACGGTATGTTTCTAGCAATTAAAAATGAGTGTGTCATTGTGAACAGACAGTTGTCTTCAAGTCTTTCTCTCTGTGTTTAGCGAATGATTCCTACTATGCAAAGCTCATTGGATACGTGATCGGAGGATTTTTAGCTGCTCTCATTACCATCATTGTGGCTTATGTCCTGTTGAAAAGATCAGAGAAAGTACAGCATTGCTTCAGTAAGTTTCTCACTTCTCATGTACTTAGCACATTAGATTCTAAATGTTTTACAAACTAGAATACATGAAGAGATACAGACAGATTCTCAAGCTTGGTCTTGTTCTGCGTTTTTAGGGTCAGTCGGTGGAATCCAAGATGATGTGCAATCGCCACAATCTAAGCAATACTGAAACCCCTCTCATGCTCCTTTAGAACAAATGTGGATTTGAAGGGCTAATAATAACATAGCACAAACACCTTAATATAATAAATGGAAAATACAGCATCCAATTGGTTTCTAAAGATTTGAAAGAAGGCCTGTGTTTCTCACGTCTTGTCCAGTAGAGGGCGTCTTTACTTCTCTGTTCACAGCCATTACTGTTTTAGTTTATCGTTTATGGTTCACAATCCTTTTTTGAACTTTTGGAATTCTTTTTGGGTCATAGAGGAACATTTTAAGTAACTACCATATCTAATTTTCAATTTACGCTATAGTTAAAAGGATTTTCATACAGGAGTATGTTCAATTGCCTAATGCATTTTAAGCATCAAGCAGCTCAACCTTTCAATAATGTTTAGCTTACAAACACAAAGACTGGATTGTTTAATTGTGGATCTGCTGTTTTATGAATAGCCAAGTACTCTGTGTCATTGTCATGCTGTTTACAATATGCATTTATTTTAGCTAGTTGTTTTTTTATTAGCTAGTCGTATTTTTGTAAATTACGCACAACTTCGACTGCTTTCATTTCATTTTCTACTGCTTTAAGAGGCTAAATGACAAAATTCACAGCACACATATGAGGCTTTTGGGTTGCGTCGAGTAGATCAATAGTAGATGGGTCAATATTGACACAGGTGGTTCTCTGCACCCTGGAACGGCCGTGTTTCTATTCTACTACGCTTTTCATTGTAGATGAAGTTGTGCATTTAAGCCTGTTTTGAAGCTTTTGTGTATTTGCATTTGTAAACACTCGTGAAGTCACATTACAACCCTCTGCTTTCCCTCACAGGCACATTGAAGTTTAAGGTTGTATGATATTTTCAGCAAGTGCTCGTATCAATTATAAATGTAAACATTATTGTAAACATCTGAAATGTAGATGAGAGCACTTTATTTTAATTATTTCTGTTCTCTTGAGAAACTCCAATGCTGTTTTGTGTAATCATAGTAATTAAATTAACCTGTTATCATTCTTGTAATATGTTCCACTGACCTTATAAAAACCCGGTAGACATGTAGACTCTGTTTTATCAGCATGTACTTTTCATAAATGTGATTATCTTGTATCGAGACTTTTGCTTGGGGTCAGTTTGACCTCGGTATAAATACATTTTAGAATAATCAAGTCAAATTAATACAAATCAATAAGTGGCATGGTGTAAATTTCTACAGTGTGCACACCAATTAAAAAATTGTGAAATGTAAAAATTCACTGCATTGTTTCTAAGATTTCTGATATACAATAGTTCTCATGGAGAATTTAAACATGATAAAATTGTATTAAGATTGAGAACTTAAAATTTAATGCTCAAATCAGACAGCAGATTTATGAGTCTTGCCATTATATGTTACTGTTCTATATTTATGTGTTTGGGACATCATCACAGTAAAATAATGATGAAAGAGTCACATAAGCTGAGAGTTTGTGCGTGTAATTTTTCAGTTGACTGCTCCTGATCCATGTGTTTGCTGGAGATGCCCCAGAGAGCAGCTCCTCCCTGAATGACTGTGTTGGCATAAATACTGCGGTTAGGACACATCATTTCCTCCGTAATGGTGCAGTAGGGCATGTTTTTGTTCTCTTACGTACAAGGCAGTAAATTGTACTGTTAAAAAAAATGTAAACTATTCCAGGACTACGAGACCACAAAATTTCACAAAATGCACTAAAGGATGATTTCTCACGCAGATACCCGAAAAAGTGACATTACTTTGCTTATAATCACCGCTTTGGTTACTTTATTAATTTTTTTTTGCATGAAGCCTTATCTAGAGACTTCCACAACTATATGATATACATCGAGGTATAATTATTTTTTGAAGCTGCCAAATCTAAAAACAAAATGACTTATTGTGTGTATATGTATGTATATTTATTTATTGATTTAATGTAAGACATTATTGTACATTCTGTAACATGTTTTAAATGTTCGATACATACTGTATAGTACATAATGCATGAGTATAAACACATATATATACATACACAAACATATATATATATATATATATATATGATGTATTTCACAGATAAACAGAGACAGTAATGCCTTGAACCTTCAAAGTGTTCACATAATGTGCTCTGCCCTTCAGAGCGATGCTCACTTCTGCCCACAGTGTCACATTGCCAGTGACTGTTGGTTAAAGGACATCAGCTTTAATTCCCATAGTAAAGAACATTTAAAGGACACTGATTTGTAGGTTTACTCATGTCAGCTTCCATCTAAAACAACTTTTAAGCCGTGTGTAATTCGTCAACACACAGGTCATGTTTTGGGCTAAACAGTGGACATGATGACGTGATAAATGCACACAACCAAAAAGCAATGATCTGATATGCTGTGCTGTGTTTATGTGTATACAGCGAGGAGGAGTTTTCTTTAAAGGTTATAGAAAAGACAGAAAGGTTGTGAGATCAGCCCACCTGAGGAGCCTCATCCAACATCTACTGCTCAGAGAGCCATCAGTTCCTCTGCTAAGGTAAGATCAGGGCCAGGGTCTACCAATATATTGGATTGTACTAAATGTGACATGGGAATGATGCAACGAAGAACTACTTCCTTTAATAGGATTTACTTATCTTGCATGCTAGTGTGGATCTTTAGAAAACCTTCATTAATGTTTGATTCATTGCCGTTTGCGATTTAATACGTTATTCGAGCTCGTAGTTATTCATTTAAGTAAAAGTTAACAGTGATTAGATAAAGACTCCTAGAATCAGGTCGATAGATGAAGGTGACCTCAAACCTGCCATTTTGAACACATGCAGACTTTTACATAAAAGTCCTGGAAATATTTCCTTGTGTAAAAGGATAGTTCGTGCAAAATTACCAATTCTCTCTTCATTTACTCAAACTAATACCATGGAAGTCAATGGCCGCCAAAAATTGTTCGGCCTTCAGCATTCTTTAAAATATCTTTTGTGGGAAAGAGAGAAACTCATACAGGTTTGGAACGCCTTGAGGGTGAGAATGATATCAGCAATTTCTTTCTTAAGTGAACTAAAATGGCATCCAGACTGCAGGGCCCGTGTGTGGTCAGTGAGATAAAGAAAGCGCTGAGCTACAAATCCAAAGCATTTCTAGACGATTCTATAACCAGAGGAGGTGGGAGGGCAAACTTTCCAAAACACCTCCAGGCATTCAAGGGTACACCAGCAGTGTCCTGGGACGTGCTGCGTCCCGACTGCGTCGACCCACGGTTTCTGTTTACTTGCAAAACACGAATGCTGTTTTCTCTCAGCTGCACTTCTACAGCTGGAGTTTCTTAACAAACATTCCTCGTCTCACGGCTGACCTGTACATGGGAACAGAACAAATTCCTTCTAATTATATGTGCTGCAAGCCGACACTTGTATTATGCACTGATGCATAAATTATTTTACTATAAATCTATTTCATAAGTTTACTGGAAAAACGTTGAAATATTAGTCATTTTGTGATCTTTAATCACTCTAATGATGTTCCAAACTTGGATGACTTTTAAAGAAATCTTGGACACTCTTTTCAATATAATGAAGGTGAATTGAAGGAAACTAATTAATAAAAGCATCACAAGACAGACTGAAAGCTCCATGTAAGAAACAGACCTACATTTAAGTCATCATTCGTTTATAACTTCAGTGGGCTGACCAGACAAATCAGTTAGTGAATCTTAGAGAACTGAATCAGTCTGTTTCAAGGACTGTTGTGTGATCTGAATCAACTGATTTGTTACAAAGATATGACTCATTCATTAAATTCATTATTTCTGACATTGCTGTGAACTCATGATTGCATCAGAGAGAGCTTCGAAATGGCTTCAAAAGACTTATATGACTCATTTAGGGTGCCAGCCTAATTTGCTCTTATTAAATTGGGATTAAAATTAAATGGGGGTGAATAAATTTATTGTACAGCATTCAAAAATGTCTGATATAGTATGTGTGTGTGTGTGTGTGTGTGTGTTCTTGATCAGGAGGGGTAAAAATGAGCCAGCTCACAGAACTAGTTCTTCTTACAGGTAAGTCATGACTTTGTACACCATAAAGGTCACAGATAAATCTGTGCCCTTGGGCATGAAGGTCAAGCATTCAAAGAGGACGTCCATATTTACAGTATACTTCTGACTTAATGGAGGACAAAAATAGCTTTTAGTAAATTAAATAGTAAATCATGGTTATAAATCTAATTAAATTAATTAAATTTTCCTTATGACATATGTAGTTAATGCTACACTTTTTTTTTAAACTTAAACTGCTCATTTATTTAATAGAACAAAATATATTTTACTCTTAATCTTAAAAAAATAAGAGTAGAGTATGTTTTGAAAGTGTCTAATAGTTAGCTTGTTTCACAAATCTTTATTGTCATTTACAGTCTTCTTGGCACTCTTTGGTCAAGCTGAAGCAAGTGAGTCAAAAGAGTTTGATTTTTTATTCAACGCTATTTTATAGTTTTATTCTGATCGTTTTTTGGTCTTTTTTTATATAATCTAACTTTTTTCTTATTTAATTGCCTTTGCAGATCCTTTCGTTTACAGTAAGTACTCAGAGGCAGATGTTTATTATGTATTAATGTTAAAAAAATATCTAAATAAAATAATATGTCAATATAAATATACACACATATAAATACAATTGTTTAAAATAGGATTCTGTGTTTAGACTATGAGGCGCTGAGGATCGGGGGATTGATCTTCACAGCCCTGCTCGTAGCCGGAGGGGTTGGAGTTCTGTGTTGTGAGTCGCTTTGAATTTTTAAACATACATTTTCTGCCTAACAAAAACCTTATGTTTGACAATATATTAGTATGTAAGTAACAGATTGTTCTCTTCACAGGGGGGCAGTGCAAACCAAAAAGAAAGTAGGTTACCTGATCTCACTGTCATATTCACAATTTCACATCTCAGTAAAATTATGTACATTTTGAAATCAAAATATTGTTTATGATTAAGAGAGAAAATTCTATCATTTCTGCCTCTCTTTGATTTAGGGATGATGAAGATGCAAGCAAAATTTAAGAATCTGATCCTTCATCTGCCGAAACCTTCCATTGGCTTTTTGATTGAATAGAAGACTGTTGTTTTTTTCTGGTCTAGAAACATCTCATCTGTACTTTATTTTATTGTAGCTTTTTCATTGTTTCAATATTTTTCAACCATTTAATTTATGCATTAATCATAGTCACTGCCCCCAAAAAACTGATCTGCTGTTATTTTGAAATTGTAGAATTATTCTGTAAATTTTAGCAATCTCTCAAAGTGGCGCTTTAATAAAGATTCTCAGTTATGGGCCTGCTAAATTGCATTTGTTGTCATTTTTATGTCTAAATTACTTTTTGGATGAAAAAAATGTTCAAAAACAAATGGAAGTCAAATGTTTTTTTGTTTTGTTTTTTGTTAAAAATTAAAAGTACAATAAAATACTGAAATGCATTATTAAAACTAACAAATAAATAAATAAATGTGGGTAATTTTTTATTTATTAGACCTGTATACTTTAAAATCTAATGTACACTGTCCAGGAAATGGACATTACTTTTGCATTAAGTTTATGCACATTTTCTTCAATCTTTAAACAAAACACAGTACAATGCATTTTTAAAGTAAAACAGCTGTGGAAAATAAATACCGAAAATGTCTTTATATTAACACATATCTTTCAGACTTTTCTTAGAGTGTACTGTTCTTGTACTTCTGCTGGATCAGTGTGTGTGAAATAAATTCAGCCTGAGCGTGCATGACAAACTAAAAACTGTCAGAGCTGCTCTGCAAGAGAAAAGATCCTTCATTCAAAACTCAACCCACTCAGGACTGAGCCAACCTGTTGTGTTGGTTTCAGTGTGTCTAGAGCAGACCTTTACGGGTGGTTCCATCACAACCACGTTTCAATCCTCAACATTTCACTTTGTTTCGCCTTGGAAAGGGTGAGTAATCAGCTTTGATACCATTTTAATGTTTATACAGTGAAACATATGTTACGGCAGATTGATGAGGAAGTTCACTGTATATTAAAGTACGATAATTAGGGTACTTTACAGTGTTTTGTGCTCATACTTTACGTGGTGTATAATAGGGAATCTCTGTAACCTGATAGTCTGTTTAACATTACAATTTAAAGTACTAACAAGTATTTAATAATAACTTATTACTATCAAAAAGGTTTCTATTCTAAAAACTTAAGACAAAATAACAACATAAAGACATTATCTGAGTAGCACAGTGGTGTCCAAAAATCTACATTCTACTGCTACATTTATGCAATTTTCAAATTTAATACTCATTTTATTTTACATATTATGTTGTCAGTATAACAAACTGCATGCAAAATATGATAATCGTATTCTCCATTTTGATGCAAGGACATCTTGCATACTACCATGTATATAAAAGAGTTCACAGTATCACAGTTTAAGCACTTCCTTTTCATTTTAGGTTTAAAAAAATCAATTGTACATTTATTTGCTGGTTTAAGTACCAAAAAAATCCAGCTTTTCAATGTGGTCTCAGGCTTTTGGACCTCAATGTATGAGTTGGTTTTCCTCCAGTGATTTGGAAACTGGAATGTCATGCAGCTGCGCCCTGGTTCATCGCAACTTTTAAAGATCACAGGCATTTTTAAACTAAAAATAAAATTCTTGAAAAGGTTCTTTGAGGAACCCAAAATCTTTCTTCTATTGCATTGCTGCAAAACCCATTTTTGGAAGCTTTATTTTTAAGAGTGTAGATCTTTGGAGCTGTGTACAAAACATGGATGGAATCCAGTCCTTCAGTGAAGTAAACACTAAGTTTGAGATGCACCATGACGGCCCAACATCTGTCCCAAAGTGTGTTTTGTTTGGTTAACCTCTTAGCTTTTATAATCAGAGTCCAGCATTCCAGTTTTTCCAAGAGAAAAAGTGAAGCGTGAAAGGGTTACATTTCATTACATGATCATGTTTTTAACTAGAAATGGCCTAAAGTGTAATTGTACAGTGCCAAGGTGTAAGTATACGCATGATCTGCTCATGGAAACAGATTTTTGTTAGCTGAAGGGAGCACAAAGACAGCACTACTTTAAGCACTGGAAAGGGTGGGATTGTGGTTTTTGGAACGATGATTCATATCAACAGAATGTCTTGTTCCTTCCTGCGTCACTTTAAGCACATGGTCGGCAAAGAGCTGAAGTTAACTTGAGTGTAAATCTAGTCATATGAGTTTTCAGGATATGTGAATCTGTGAAAACACTGCTGAACTAGACGGCTTTGCTCCTTGTGTTACTAAAGGGCATCTGTCAGCGTGTTTGTGCTGGAGTGTATAATCATACAATACTTCAAAGTTCACAGCCTGTTCTTAGGGGTGGAATTTTGTTCCTAATATAGCTGCAGTCTGGATTCCTGTGTACATGGTTAGCATCCTTTGTGTACCATGTGATTGTGTCAGGTTGTCTTATATGGAGCTGGGATGTTTAGAAAAAAGTAGGTGAGAACAAATGTGACTTAACTACACTGCACTGACCACTCACACACTCACTCTATATATATATATATATCACCCGTATTACATTTGTGTGCGTGTTTTTATTTCTTTTTAGTTTATTTTAACCGAGTAAATATCTTTCCACTATTTTATAGAGTATATACGCAGCTACTTTAACATACTGTAACTCTCTCATCTCCTCATGAAGCCAGAGAAATAGGCTTTAAAACTGACCTTGACACTAGCAGCTGCTCACAATAATTACTAGACTGATCAAATTAGTGCAGAGAGGGAGGCGTGTCCATCAGATGAAGATTGATCACCTCTTCAGCCAATCAAACGCACAATTTCCTGTTCTCAGAGACAGATGCAAATGTTTAGCCTCGGTTAACCTCAAACTCCAAATGGTTTTTTTAAAGCTATTTCTTGGACGAACCTTATCTAAGTTCTCGTCTGCCCCCTGATCTATATTCATCTTTATATAAATCAGTGACTTTGTTATCATGATGTTACCTAGTAACATTTAGCTAATGGTTTTAGCTACTTTCAATTACAAGAGCTGTTTCTGCAGTCTATTACACTCACCTGTGTGATGTGATATTCTGAATGATGTTTAGCAGGTTGCCATATAGTTGTTAGGTGGTCTCTAGGGTGTTCTGGGTGGTTGCTAGGTGGATACCTACTGGAGCAAGCCAAAAGCACTCAATTAGATCAATTAATAAAACACCCCTATTTTTTAATAAATAACAAACTTATTGTCAGTGTTTTTGATTTTCCACTATAAATGTTTAAAAATGATTAAATCAAGGCAAATGTACTCAGTGATTAAAAAAAAGTCATCTTTTAATTAAAATGTATCACAATTAATCAAATAAGTGTTTTAAACAAATGATTGTTTTCATGTTGAATTAAGTTTATGTGTATACACCAATTACATTTTCTCCTGTTTTAAGAATGAACTCACCTGATGCATTGAATAAATACTGAGTAAAAACAAGCCGCACAATTTAAGTAAAAATGAACACGCAAAGGGTTAAGGGTTTGAAAGTTACAATGTGAAATCAAAACCAGACGCAGGTATTCAGACTAAAGTATTGATTTGCTCAGACAGCATCCTTAGCTGTCTTGTTGAAATTTCTAATTTCCTGAGTGAGGATTTCATTTTGCAAGTGAGGAGCAAAAAGGGAGCTAAGAGACAGTATTGTTAGCAGAATGAACTATGGGAACAGTACAGACAGAAACAAGGCATTACATTGAAAACGAGAGGGTTGGATTGTAATGTGAGAAGAGGAAGTGATGTTAAACGCTGTAGGACACAATTCCTCATTCTTTCTCATGACTCACAAACTGGCAAGTCAACGTGACCATGCCCTATCACAAGACTTTCATTATCATCAACATGCACCCTGGGTGGGTGATTTTGCCTGGTATAAGGTGTCTAAACTTCCTGCCTGTCCAAGCAGGAAACAACGCTCTCTCTCATTTTTCTTTCAGCTGTTTACAGTAGGCTATCAAGATTTAAAACCGTTTAAAACAATGATTGTAAACAGACAGATTCTTGGCAGAATTATCTTTGCACTTCTTGGTACTGGATCAAAGAACTGTATCTGTTTAATTCAATCTATTGGACGTAATAGACATTACAGAAAGCTGTGAGCATGCGTAGCCTAGCCCTTTTAATCTCTTGGGAAAATAACTTTAAAACAACAGACTTGTGCCTTTCAGTAATATAGGCCTGTCGCTCGAAAAGCATGTCTTATTTTTACGCTAAAAAACGTTACTACTCGTGTTGATTAAATGCACATGGCTGTGACTGAGTAGTGGTTAAAGCTGCAGGCTATAACTTTTAGCGCTCTGAATAACTGCTTGCGTCTTGCGGAAGAACATTGTAACCGGAGCTACTTCTCTCTGTTTATGTCTATGACGGTTCGCGCAGGTACTGGGATACTCCGCAGCGGTACGTATGAACATAGTCTAAAATAGTTCGAATATAAACACTTACTATAAACGTACTGGAGTGATTCGGGACTAGCCAAATACACGGTTTGGAAAATTGATTCATGGTTAATGGTTCATTAGCTTATTATATACATTTTGTCAATTTCGATCACAGAAAAGGACACCGACTGCAGCTTTGAAAAAAACAAGTTCCCACATTTTAGACAATGACAGCTTGTCTGTTTTGTCACCGAAGATCATTTCAGACGAATCCAAACAGGTACAATAGATCAGTGTTTCTAAGAAGTGCACGGCGTTAACGTTACCTACCTGAATGAATCATTGTTTTTAAATGACTCGGTTGAGAATGATTCAGCATCTTGCTAATAAAACCCATATTATGGTCACTTTAAGTCACCTAAGCAGAAGCAGTCACTACAATAAAAAAAACAAAGGAAAACAAAGGCCCAAACTCGAATGAGAAAACAAATTGATATTCTTTGGTGTGACACAATGAACAAATGTTCCAACAAATGAACGAATCAGCGTTTTTGATCGAATCATTTGAAATGACTCACTTGGAATAAACAAGAGACTGTCACATGTCGCCATCTAGACTTGCAGACAAACATCACCACAAAAAGCTGACAAGAAATAACCACACATCTGCCAATCAAAAAAAAAAAAAAGGAACGGAAATTAACAAAAGTAGGCCTACAGTTTTGAGCTATGTGTGAAATCTAAATTCCACAGTGCATAGACATGCCCGTCCTGATTTTGCCAAGTACTACTATGTCAACATATTGTGTTGACACTAGAGCAACATTTTACTGCAAAAATATAGTCTTGACCATCTCTACACCTAAACCTACCCTTACCCATGACTCCATGAGTAATGCCTAAAATCAGAGGAAATGATAGATGACTGACACTGATGTACAAGCACCAAACATTGATTGTAAGCCTAAACTTCACAGTATTGCGCTTGGTAAAATCAGGTTAGTGGCATAGACATCATGGTAGGTTGAAGGAGATTCTTTAAAATCCTATAATTGTTACACAGACAAGTGCACGTTTGGAACCATATTTGAGAACGAGTAAATCATGAAGAATTGGTGCACTAGGCTTCTTTAATAAACATGGAAGCGGCATCAGACAAGCACCTGTTTGCAAATTTCCTTGTCTGCATGCAGTATCTACTTTGACTCGATTTACATAAACAAACTGCAGGCTTCCATGCTTAATCAATGGAGTATGCCTATTATATGAACAAACTGAATCCATCATTTTTGTTTTCATGCCACTCAAAAAAATGCATGCATGTTAACAGGAAGAGGAAAATTAGATAATTTATGGTCAAGATAATAGGGCATAAAACAGACACAGGGATTTATTAAACCTTTCTGAAAAGCTCTAGATTAACCGCTGCCTTGTTCACTGCTCATGCTGGCCCAGGCTGCTCTGATGAAAGGCCTGAAATACTGGACTTTATTTTGTCTCAGCATGTCTCTGGTGAACCCATTATTTTTCCCCTTCTCTGCCACCATGGTTGGGAGCTGAAGGTGGAGACTGTTACATCATCTCGTACTGGTAGGGATGGGCACAGCATTCCCTCTGGTCTCCCAGAGACGAAATGGAAAATCCCAGCTAAGCCCAAATGGTGCTCCAGCATGTTTCCACAGTGCACTTTTAATTACGTAGACATAAGTCAGCATCTGTCAGGTCACGTAAACCCCTAGCACTTTCAGTATGTGCTCAAAGGTCTTTTATATAAAAGGGTTTAGCGTCTTGATGCATTTCCTGGCAGTTGTTTTGTTTAGTGTGTGAAGGTTTGGTTGCTGAGATGTTCCAGGCCTTTGTTGAAATTTGATCCAGGTCTGCTTTGTGTTCTCAGAGCTGCTATTTGTTGCTCCAGTATGTTTAATCAGATCAGATGCATTGGCAGGGTTTGTGATCATTTGATTTACCCCATATTTGTTGATGTAAAGCTGGCAGAGGACAATAATTCAGGCATTAAGGGGATTCATGTTATATTTAGAGCATAATGGATTAGAGTGGATCGCAAAGCATAATGGGAATTAGCTCTTATGTTCGCAACAGATACATAATCTGCTTTTCGATCCTAACAGTATTATTTTCCTTGTTTTAATGTGAAAGAGCTCACATTGACAATCCATTTTACATTAGTCTGTCTGACTTAAGTCACAGAGAAAAATTACATTCAGTGCGGAAAATAATGTTGGGAGGAGCTTTTGAAATTGAATGAATGGTAAGACTTTGGAGTGGAGAAATGAAAAAAATGAAGAGGGCTTGGGTGACGTCAGCAAAAAGGAAAGTCGTTTGAGAGATGGATGAATTTATTACTTAACTGTAGTAACTGTATGTAGTTTTGTAGCCCCCTATTGTAAAGTGAGTGGAATTCAGTGTCGTAATTACATGGCATAGTCCCTGCACATCTGCATTTTTTCGCTGCCGTAAAGCAATTCTCGTACTACCAGTCATCAGAATTGTTTTAAAACTGGTATTTCAAGGTAAAAAAAAAACAAGCATGGAATTGCTTGAAAGATGTAGGCTAATGACAGACTGCTAAATCAGATATGCACCATAAGACCTACAACATTAAATAGGAATATTATATATTGCTTTTTTTTTTTTCACGGCAAACCTAATTTTGTATTGCAGGTTAATTCCACACTGTCATGATGAAGACTATGGCACTAGTTTTCTTGACACGTAAGTGTTTATGTACCAATATTTAAATTTTGCTTGTTGTCTTACTAAGCTTTAGTAAATGAAAATGCGTTGTCTGTGCATTAATTTTATGGAATTATTAATTTTATACTATAAAAGAATAACTCCTAATAATACACACCAACACACTATGCTTTATTGCTAATATACTATATTACTTTTGTAGTTTTGTCCCTTGTGTTGGCAGAAGGTCAGCAGACAAGTAAGAGATTTCACATTTCAATTCTTTCTGTTATTCTTTTTTCATCCTTATGATAAAACATTATTACACAATGTTACATGCATGCATTATAAATGCTTTTTCTGGCTTGGACTTTGCAGCAGAGGAAGACCCCTTCTCTTTTGGTTAGTTGCTCACATCTTTTACCATCTATAATCCTTCATATACTCAAGAAGGTCTCAAGATCATCTTTCAATTTTTCTTTGATTGTTCTGTCTCACACTAGATTATCACAGACTTCGGGTCGGAGGTCTGATCTTGGCAGCAGTTCTATGTCTGATTGGCATCACTATTCTTCTAAGTGAGTGTGTTATTGACTTTTCCAGTTTTACAAACTCCAGATTTTATCCATGTTCTGTCAAGCCGAGTAACATAAATGTGTGTAGTAATGTTTGTATATTATATTGCATATATTGTAGGCCTATGAATGTACTGAAAGTTCCACCAATAGGTGGCGACAAGAGAGCGTGTTTTGTGTATTGTGTATTTCTTTCTCAACTGATTTGTTCACATACTCTGATTCATTTAGGTAGAAATCAAGTTCAGGCTGTAATAATGAGTCATTATTGAATCCTTTAACCGTTTCACAGAATCATTTAAAAACAAACACAGTTACTGTAAGTTGCGACAAACTTTTTAGAGCATGCTGATATCAGCCAAAACTTTTGCTTGTGCGCTTATATCAATGTTTTTTTTTTCCCTTTGCATTTTGAGTTTAAATGTGACCTTGACATATTTTTGATTCTCTCTGTTTAAAACATCCTTTGCCATTATTACAGGTGGACACTGCAGATGCAAATTCAACCAAGACAAGAGGTATAAGGAGTATATATTTTGAACTTTTACATCATTTTGTTTTACTTTTTTGTATGTTAAAGTATAGAAATTGTATAACAGCATAGCTCTCTTTTGACAGGAGGAGGACAGGAAGTAACGCTCAAGCGATGCTCAATGACACAGGTTTGACAGCTTTCATCTACCTGTGCAGTTTACAACCAATAAACCAGCAACGTGAATAAATCAGCACTCTCCCCTCAAGTTCTCTTTTAAAACACGTCAGTAAAACCCTGTGTGGTCTGATCCATCTGCTAATTGTTGCTGTGCCAGTGTCCCGTGATGCAGTGGGTCTGTGCTCAGTGGTGGGCCCGTATGGTCCGTCTCCACAGCACCACTCACATGGTTTCCAGGATGAGTCATACATACTCCCTTGGGTGTATTTACACTCCATGAGCCCTGTGGGTGGGGTTGGAGGAACAGGATATAGATGTGCTATATAAATATTTTATTATATATCTCTTTGTCTATAGTGAAGAACAAGGGAATTAGAATTGAATTAAAACATTTATTGTAATTGGGGTTTAAATTATTCAAAGGGGTGTCATTTTCCTTGATCTTTTGAGATTAAAGAGTTCCAGTGGACACATGCTGTAACTTTCAGACCTTGAAATTTTCCTTTGAACTTTATATATATATATTGCAGTTTTGCATGAACAAATTAAATTAGTAATTGTGACAGAAAAATAAGTAATACAAATTTTATATTATAAGTGGATATCAAGGATGAAAATTAAAAAAATATATTTTTATTCAGTTTTTCACCTATAAAGATCAAATATTTAATGCAAATATATATATATTATAAATACAATTACATTTAAATAAGTGCTGTCAAATTAATCATCAACATATATGTGTGTGTATTCATTATATAAATGCAGACACATGGATGTATATATTTAAGAAAAATGTTTTGTTTATATATTAAATATATAT
>JAUMHP010000070.1:17926349-17939969 GCA_032361065.1 Enteromius trimaculatus | reverse complement strand
TTCGGAACGAAGCCAGGTTTAAAATTGAAACTAAAATTCCTGTACAAGTACACACTGGAAGATTTCAATATCTTTATTGCAGAACCCACATGAATTGATCTTTATCACAGATGGGGGGGATGGGGTCACTTGAAACATGACACAAGTGAAAATGAAAATTAGATTCGATATAAAGGAATGTTTGTGTAACTCAAGAGTTCCTGTTTTGTGGCATCCCTTAACTTCTCTTCATAGAGGAAAAAGGGTGTGGCACCACAGGAAAAAACAGAATATACTGTAGTTCCTCTTGAAAAAAGGTGAAGCTTCCTGGTTTATTTTAGAAAGAAACTAATGAGGACATTTACATAATTTCATAATATGTCATTATTATAACATAATTTCTTATTTCCATTTACTTTCCATGTTTTCTTAGTGGTTTTATATTCTGACTAGTGAAACCTTTTGATAATATTTTTGTGTTAATGCATGTATAGGTGCTATTTTATGCATGTGAAGGTGCTATACAAAGGTAACATTGTAACATTATTATTATCATTTTTTAACAGACTCGTGATGCTAACATTTTCGGACACCAGCAAATAGCCAGCAAAAACTCCAGAATGGCACGCATTCTCAACCACGTCGGTCTTGCTATTGGTCTGATCTTCACTTTGCTTTTTGCTGTCTACATAATTCTTATTTTTGTCATAACTTCTCAAGCTAACCGCTTTAGACCATAACTGTAATAACTGTGTGGTTTCCCACAGGAAAGTGGTGGATAAATTGAGTTTCTAAAGTCTTAAAAAACCAAAAATGCCTTATTAAAAACAAGCATATTTGCATTTCTGCTTTTAAATGCTAACAATGCTCAGGTTTTTTTGTATTGTTGCTCCATCCGGAGGACCAGTGAGGAATGATTCAGCATGATTAATGTCTCCTTACATTTTTTATACACAATATATACACATGCATTTCAAAGTTAATTATTTTATGTTATGTAAACCTTGGATTAATGTTTGTTTTTCTGGTTGTCTTTATATTACATAAAACTTGGAATAAATCAATAACAAAGGTTGAATGTCATATTTTAACTTTTAATGGTCAGTTTTTTTCATAATACACTTACATGTCACATTCTCTTGTGCTTTTAGTTTACTTTAATTAGTTACATCCTATCATCAATTTATTTTACTTCTTTTTTTAAACTCATGGGTTCTCCGGTCTTTACAATTAAAGACCTCAAATAAAAAATGTCTAGTAACTGTACTTACTATATTTATCTGATTATCACAAAAAGCATAATGTATAAACAGAAATACCATGTTTTGACTAGGAAATAATGTAATTCATATATTAGGCTATGTATAACTTATACTGACAACATGATAATACAGTTCAATTTATTTACAGTTATACAGTTGTCGGTGAAGGGGAGGGCAGTATTATTTTATTACAGGCCTACTTGAGCTACTAATATAACTTTTTATTAGTTTTATATTTACATTTGAATTTTTAACCAAGCAATTGTGTTGTTTTTGCAATTTATTATTGTAGGCCTTATTTACATTTTAGTGCTAGTTATTTTATCAACTTAAACTAAATTTAAAAATTGTAATACATTTTAAAATAAATGTAAAAAGTTTGTTTAAATAAAAAAAAAAGTTTAGGTTTTTATTTATGTTTGTGTTTACTTAATGAACATATTTATATTATTGTAGTTTTATTAGTTAACTATAACACTGGTTCAAATAATATATTTCCTGTCGATTAAAAAAATAGATAAATAAACTACGTATATAAAGTTATGCATTTAATCGATTATAGTGGTTTAAACCTATAATGCTTTTTTTTTTACCAAATTTCTCTTCTTTTGTCACTAACATATTTCTACCACACGAGGGCGTGTGTATCGCCGTGAAAGGCCTCGTTTACTTGGTACTAATATAAGAAATAAGCAATTGGTCTTCTGTTTAAGCGAGTAAAAAACTCAAATGCGAGACATCATTCCATCTATATACGACATCATTCATGTTTATTTTACATCTTTAATGTAAATATTTTCCTTTGTATGCCTGAATACACCCCGCCCAGACCTCTCTCTGCAGCACGCGCAGCTCCTCACGTATCTGCATCCGCTCGCGCCACTGTCAAGGTCACGTGCAACAGCGTGCGGAATTCCACACTTTCCTCATCCTGACGTTACATTCACGCAAGCTCACTTCTGCTTTTTCATAGCGACTAGGACATGCTGCTTAATATCAAAAAGGGGGCTATTGAAGTGGTTTATGTTAAACAATTTAACGCCAAATACTTTAATTAAAATAATTACTGCGTGTAAATTATTTTTAATAGTCACAAATAGTTATTTTTAATATTATCAATGGGAAAAAATAATAATAAACAAAACATCAATGCACACCGGTTATTTTTAATAGCAATGCTTTGTAACAGTAGTGATCAGGTGTCTTTTGAGAATATTAATACTGCATCTGTATCTTGACAAGTGTCCTTGCATCCTTTCGTGAGGTTTGGACACTAAACAAAACTCAAAGTAAAACTTCAATTAAATGTCTCTGGTTATTTTGTAAAGGGTAAAATATAATAAAAATGCCCAAGAAGCATAATAATAATTCTGGCATTTTTTAGAGTTTAATTTTTCATTTTGGAAGTCTGTCACATCTATCTATACATCTATTTGTTTTATGCGTTATAAAACTCCACTTAATGTCCTTGTATAGTCTCGTCTAACCCAGTCTCCCATCAGCGTTGCCATAGCATCCGTGATGGATAGCTCGTATACGCTTCTTTAAATTTATCCTACGAATACCGTATGACGTCAGGTTGCCAGGGTGACCGACCCCGGTGGCACGTGTCCGGTATAAAATGGTGCAGCGTTACGCGGAAACTGAGCAGAAGCCGCAGCAGCATCACTAAAGGAGGTGAGTTCTTCCTCATAGACTTTACACCAATTTCGTGCGGAACTCATAGACTGTAAAATTGTATACATATATTAAACATTTTAAACACGACGTCTAGCTTCGTAGGATGTTGATTGCTGCGTTTGGGTTTGTAAGGAAGTTGTTACATAAGCCTCAGTTTCTGCGTGATGCACGAATGTATGGAGGCGTGGTTCATTCATACATTTCATGCGGGTTTTTGCAATATGTATATATGTTTTATTACAGAATCTACAATATTAATTTCACATCCGTGACATTTTAGCATTTTATATAATGAAAATGTTGTGTTACGTGCCTCGCGGGCCGCTCGTGATGGGCTCATTGCGTCATATCGTTCCAGAATGTACCATCTGCTAAGATGCTGCGAAAAAGGGGAGGGAATATTATTTCATAAATTGTTTTGTTAAACAACTTCTCCGAAGGCGATAGTGAGTCGTCTGAGCGCAGATTTAGCGTACGTATTTTAGTCAGGTGGTTATTCAATTTATTCGACGTTTTGAAATAGACAAATAACGAATGAGGAAACAACGTACTCCCCCTTTTTGAACATAAAAGCAGCCGTTTGCTCTAATGCGTATAAAAGCAGATAAACCATACATTTCAGACATCACTCGCATCAGGAAGGTCGCATGAGCTGTCAAGGTCAAATGATATATATCATTGTGCTTATTCAACATGTCTTTCTCTTTAGGTTTTGAATGCGTTACACGAGAACAGGGTTAGAGTAAGAATATACTGCGTTAGAGCTTCTACCTGTATTTTAATATAAATCTGGATGGGACACATGTTACACGGTGAGCATCATGGGAGATTTTCTCCCTCATGTACGTGACTGGACTCGTGTTCGATGCTGCAGTGGAGAACATGAGTCAGATCTGAAAACCTTGGGTATCATGAGCAATTTTGAACTTCAGAACCTACATCTATAGGCATTTCCTGCAATTTCCCCTTTGAATAAAACACGAAACCAGCCTAAGGGGGTTTACCAGTTTTAGCTGGTTTTCACCTGAACAGATTTGTTACAATTTGTGTTTTTCAGCAGGGCATGCGTTATTAACATTATTAACAATTATGCTGTGATCAATAATGACTTTAATAAATGCTGTAATGCAAAGTGTAATTCGAAGACTGTGGGATGAAATATAATATATGTGTATGCGAGGAAGTGAAATGCAGGCCACATCTCCATCCCTCCTTCATTGACCTTCTGCAGTCTGACTTTGCAGTTGCCACTGGCAACCACAATGGCCTTCAGCTGGCTGTCGAAGTGTCACGCATAGAAAATGTTACCTTACACCAGATAAATTTGGATTTAATACTATGGAGTTAGTCTACGACAGAAAAAAATGTATGCTGGTGTTTGATAGCCGATTTATGCATCATGATATCACAAACAGCATGTTATTTGACAGTTGCATCTGGATCATCAAAAGGGTTTAAATGACAGGCAGATTAGACTATTGTACAACCAGCACTGATTTCACAGAATTAAATATTGAATAGTGCATCATTTGCATGCATAATGCATGTTTAATGATACAGAAATTAGCTACAGTACAGTCATACAGTGCATTGTAGAAAAGGTATTTTTTTCTCTGAGCTCTAATTTGCACCCTTGAACGAATAATTTTAAGAGTTAAAAAAACATTCTCTTCTCAAACATGGCGTTTAACTGAGCCAAGAATGGGAACAGTGGGTTGCAGTGTGGGGTAATTTAATTTTCTTACATCATACCTATTGCGCTGAGACTGAAGCCAAATGTGACAGTTGGCACACAAATAAATAATGCTCCTTATGTTAGACATTTACTGTATGTCTTGCACTGGTTAAAGTCCCTATCCGTTCTCTAAAAACTAGCTTTTCTCCTGCTGCTATTGTCTGGCTGGAATGACACAGCACTTCCTCAGGATGCCTCATAGACAAACCTCCAGGAATTCAACACTTCTCTACTCGATAATAATTATTTTAGCAATAAAAATAGGTATATAATCACTTCTTATAATCACTAAAGTTCCTGTTTCATTTTATGCCATGCAGCATTAGATATTTTCCACTCATTTTCCATTTGCATGACCCAGGAAAACTGTCCTGGTTATGGCCGTCTGTGTGCCCTTGTTCTGTCACATTGAGCTGCTTGCCGGTTCAGAGGAAATGCTGTCTTCTCGTCTCCAGAAGAGAAGGTGTGGCATTGTGGTTGGTCAAGACTTCCTACTGCAGCAGCAGATTAAGCAACCCTGCCAAATATGAGCAAAATTAATACAAAGGGACTTAACATGATAAAATCACAGATAAATATATAATATGATTCATTTATATAAGGATATAAAAATAATATTAGGTACAATAAACAATTAATCTGAAAATTTCATAGTTTCACTGTAGGCCATGCACACTTGGCAGGAGCATTATGGGTCATGTAGTTCTTTGAGAATTGAGCAGTTTTTTACAATTAAATTGAATGCACACGGATTTGTGGCTTCTAAGGAAATACCTTTGCTTAAAGTCATGACTGCAAGAGTTATTTTGATTAAAAATAAATTTTGATTAGAAATGAATAGATCAAAGTCGACACATTTCATGCTGACTTTTAACATTGTCAAAGCTCCATAGAAGTTCTATGCAATTTCCTTTTTTTTTTTCTATGGAGAAAATAATGACGATTTTACTTGACTGTTCTGTGTTGATGTGTGATCACAGGTGTGTGCATATCATCCAATCAGATTATGGAAAGTATTATTTGAAAATCAGCATTTAATGTGTAGTGTCATGTTACTCGTGATATGCACATGACAGTGTTGCTACGACCGAGAGACGCTAAACAGAACAGTGGGGGATTGAATTTAGGGTCAGTTCAGAGGTAGGTGTGTGTGTCATTTGATCCAGGTCTAATTGGAGACAGCAGGCTTTTGGCAGGAAATCAGTTCTCCCAGACTCTGTTCCACTGTATCTTTATTTGACCAAATTTTCCAAGAATACAAAGAGAGATTCACATCTCCTAACAATAATGTGTTGTGGTGAAATACGCAAGAACGTTGGAGAAAAAGAAGAAACAAAAAAAAGAAGGGAAAGGGAAACTAAAGATGCCGACACAGCCACTGTTTTCCTGCACTGAATGACCTTGTCAACGTCATGTGATCACTGTCTGCAATTTCATCAGATCATTTGGCTTTTAAGGCTCACAGCTAAATTTCATCTGTTGATTAACTCTTTGCTTTGCCTCTGTGCATCCATGAGATGCATTTTTAAATTAATCAGCAGCCACTTTGTGAGGTAGTGTTTGCAAAACAAGAAATCATTTCTGCACCAGCAGCACCTGCATTTGCAAAATGCAGCCATTTTAGCTTCAAGCTGAATCTGCGATCTTCGTTCATTTCACGTGCAGTGCATTCTGGTAGTCCTTAACAAGACTGGGGAGTTGGATTAGGATTACTCAGGCAGGGCAGGTGCAGTGCATGGTTCACACACACATGGGCCGATTAGGAGATTACAGTCTTCAGTTACACATCGCCAGCTGCAAGGACGGTCTGTCTTTATGCATGCTGTGAAAGACTGAGCTGCCGTCGTTCATCATCACCGACGAAAGCAAGGGTTTCTTGATTATGTAACACTGCAATTGCTAGTACTTTCCCATTTACTTCATCTAGATTTGCCTTTGGGCATTCAATATTGCTGACTTTATTACACAAGTAATTCAGCTTTTAAATAATAGCAGAATTTTATGAAAGCTCCACTTGTACACTGGCATTAAAAAAGTCACCTTATTTTCTACATTTCCTGGATTTCTTCCAGTCTGGCAATGTGGGAAATTGGATGTGGTGCATTAGCTTGCATTTGAGTTCAGGGTCAGCGCTCTTCTTGTACAGTCAACATTATACAAATAAGCAAATGTCAAAAAGCAGCTGATTGTGTTATACAGTAACTGAACTGGTTTTAATTTAGGTTTGTTATAGACAGGCAAACTCAGATTAGGTTGATCGGTCAAGGTGTCGCATTGATTCGTTGCTCTATTCTGAGCCTGAGGGGTATTTTACAGTATTCGTGGAAATTGCCATTGGGAAATGGATCATTCAGCGCCTGGAAAATAAAATGCTAATGAAAAATATCCCAAGCTGCTGCCGTTGTGTCCAACTCTAGGTCTCATAATCTCAACCATTTGTCAGTTTGGATTTAGCAATGAAACTTAGAAATGAAAAGCGCAGTTTTTATCAGTTTTGGGATTTTTATATAGGCTGTCTATATAGGTTTCAATAAATCTGTTGTTAGATGTACACTTAAGGAAAATTATACGTAACATTAGAAACCAGCTGTGTTTAAGGTTTTTCTCTAATATTGTATTACAGTTAATGCTTATTTAGTTTTGAATAACACTTATTTCAAATTTAGTTTTAGATAGCTAAAATAACCCTGCCCAGACCATCATCTTTTTAAGTAGACCCTGAAGGTCGTTTTTGGATGTTTCGGTGGTGCACAGAGACAGAAACGGCAGATGAGGTCCAATCAATGATGTCTGTTCATTTGTCTGGTTTAATGACCGCGTGCAGGGTTGTGCACTACTTGCTCTGATGAAACTATAAACATGTAGACTCAAAACAAACCATAGCTCACCAAAAGCCAACAGATCATGAGACATTCTCTGTCAACTAGCCACATCTATGGGCTTTTAGAGGGCAATATTTTGTTTTGACTACAAATATAAACATAACTCTGCTAGCTTAAAAGTATTTATATCCTAAAATGTCAAATGAAATATAAAGCATTTCGTACGCAGTCTAGTAGTGTTTGAAATACTGTGGTAAAGTAAGTCACAGGGATGGTACTGTACGTCTAGCTGTATAAAGAATGACAGCAGAAATCATCTTATTCTAAACATTTCTTAAGTCTAAACTGATTTAGACTGCCAGTTTGTACGCAAAGGCAAAACTAAATCAACTGAAAGCTATTGCACTTTTAACAGAATTACAGTTTGTTAACTTTTAAATTGTAATTTCAATGCCTGAGTCAAACTCTGTTTCACATGTGTCCGTTTCCAGTAGCAGTTTAACATCCTCCTCTTCCGTTTGTTACTTCTCATGCATTAGCCATATATGGCATAATGTAAAAATATTTGACTCTGTTCCAATTGTCAGACTCATGTTGCATAAGACTCATCCTCACACACCGTGGCAGTCTGATAATAGAGAAAACTGCAAACAATGTTGGGCATGTGGCAGCTTGTTGCTTATTGAAGCCCATAGAAAAGATTGCATGGCAATGCACGTACACTGCCAATATTTCAGCAACTTCCTGTGTGCACAAGAAGTTTAAGGACAAATTGTTAAGTGCATGACTTGCTGCCCCTGTTCTGCATGAAGAGAGGAGAATAAAAGACACAATAGATCTTCTGCTCTGCCAGGCTAATAAAGTATGCAGGTCCAGTGAGGCCGAAGTTTGGAAATTTCCCAGGCAGCATGCTAATGGACCCAAGAACAATAAAAACTTGAGAACAGTTCAAGCCTCCACCCACCATCCAAAACAGCACACTGACTCAGAGAAAGTTCATGAAGTTCAGTTCCACAAGCGTGTTTAGACAGACCACTGAGCTGCTGGTGAGGGGGGGCGGTATGATTTAAAACACACAAATCTAAGAAAATAAAATTCAATCTATTACACTAATGCTATTATTTCGTAAAATGAAAAGTACTTCATGCAATTTGATTATTTTGTCATAAGCACAAAACCGGGTTCTGTACAAAAACTGCAGCATATTATTAAACACAACAATAAAACTATAATATTATACGTTATAGTTGTTCTAAAAGCCTGCTTTGTTTCTGTCTTCTCTTATTTCAGGTTCAAGACCACAATCCACTCTCTTGCAATAATGTCTGAGCTTTGCGTTGGAATCAATGGGTGAGTTTAACTGTCCCAATGTCAAAAAAATATAAAATACTACTGTATATGCAAAACTTGAGTCTTATTTATTATTTCTAAATGTAATGAACCACCTTAAACCCATACTATACAGAATAAATAGATCAAGATCAATTTTACATTCCTGAATGTATTTTAAAAAATGTTGGTAGTTGATGAAATGCTAATAATGTATTAAATCATAACCATTATTAATACATACAATTATGTTTACACATTACAATGAAATGAATAAATACATAAATCAGATTTTCTTTTGGTTTTTCAGAGCCACTAAAGAGCATGGCAGCTCTAAAAATTATGGGCTAAATACAACCCAGTGCTGGGTAAAATATGGACAAACCTAGCAAATTCTGTTACTACTAGAAGGTTGGGTTAAACTTTGGGTGGGTGTAGGTTTTGGGACAGGGCTAATAATTCCATAAATAGAAATTGTAAAATGCAGATCAACTCAGAGAGAGAGAGAGAGAGAGCAAATGGCCTGATTCCGAATGATTACAAGAACAAGATTACCCAGGATGAGCTTAAGCCTCCATCTACACAAGCACATACACACACTCCTGCTTCATAGTCTTTCAGACACTGTGTCTTACCAAACAGATATTAACTCACAAACATGAACTATTAATTTTACCTTTCACATGTTGGCATATTTTAATAGAAACGTGTCGATATTTCCTTGATGAAATCGCATAGTCATTCAGTGGAAATTTCCACCATGTTCCCTGCAGGCAGACAGATACAGGAAGAGGCATCTTTCAAAGTAGCAGATACAAGACAGACTGTGTCATTACGAAGCATCTCGAATAACTCTGCTGTGTGTTTGTGTAGATTTGGCCGCATTGGCCGTCTGGTCCTCAGGGCCTGCCTGCAGAAGGGAATTAAAGTCACCGCCGTCAACGACCCCTTCATCGACCTGCAGTACATGGTGAGATTCACTGAAGCAGAAATGATGATTCTTGGCATTGGGTAAAGCAGCAGCCATGTTAAACTAACAAATAGGTCCACAGGCCTGCACTGCATGACGTGTTTTTTAAGTATGAGATTTTAGACGCTTTTAAACATGTAGCTTTCCCTGTGCGTTTAACAGCATTTCTTTTAGCATATGGGCTTAAAGTAAAAATACAATTAGTAATATATTGATTCCTAATGCATATCTCTGGTCCTATTGTGCACCATTAGTTGACACCAGAAGTAATATATATATATATATATATATGTATATGTATATGTATATATATATATATAAACCCTAATAATTTAGTAATAAAATTCATGGTGCTGATTTTGTTTTTCATTAATATCACAAAGCTCTTGTTTTTCTAATTATTCTTTAAGTTAAAATTTCAAGCTAACATTTCTTTTTTTTCTGTGAGTCCTATTTCTATTAAATGAATCCTAATCCAGTAATCTCAAACTTGAAATCATTTAACAGGTCTACATGTTCAAGTATGACTCCACTCACGGGCGTTACAAGGGAGATGTTCACCAAAAGGATGGAAAGCTGATCGTTGATGGTCAAGCCATCTCTGTGTTCCAGTGGTACGTTTTATAAACCATAGTCGCTCATCATGAACATCTCTCTGTTAGGATATAACGTCAACCTTGACACATAGATTGCAAACATAAATTCATTGTAAACGCTGTCAAATTAGGAAGATTTGTTCATCATACAGTACTGCACAGTATATACTAGGCATTGTTTTTGAAAAATATTGTAAACAATATTACGTACATGTATACATCGCTGGTTCAATTCAAAGTAGCTTTCGGTTATCATTTCAGGAAAAATATGGATAGTTGGTATTTTTTATCTGGTTTTAGAAAAAATGTTTGGCCAATTAAAAAATAATCTGTATAAAAGATGTTAAACATGTGCAGTCGATATTGTTTCTGGTTCATTCATCACACTGCAAGTAAACGGTCAAGGTTTGTTATTTGTTCTTTACTAGTTCATTGGTTCAATATGCACTGCATTGTAGGATACGGCACTGTTTTGGCAGTTAACATGGTTATTTTATGTGTACAGAAAAAGATACTGCAGAAATATTGTAAGGAGTTGAGTGTCAAACAAAGCATGTCAGTGTTGTGCTAATTCTTTGTCTCTCTTGCACTTAGTATGAAGCCTGCTGAGATCCCATGGGGTGATGCTGGTGCCCTGTATGTAGTCGAGTCTACTGGAGTCTTCCTCAGCATTGAGAAGGCCTCAGTAAGTCTGAACATGATCAGGATCTTGAGGGCCAATATATAGCATCAAATATTATTATTATACTGATATTCTGTGAAATTCATCCACCAGGCTCACATCCAGGGTGGTGCCAAGCGCGTGGTTGTGTCTGCCCCATCACCTGACGCTCCCATGTTTGTGATGGGAGTCAACCAGGACAAGTATGACCCTTCCAGTATGACCATTGTCAGGTGAGCAAAGTCTAATGCATGTCAGCATGCAAATGAAATATTAAGTGCATGCATGTGAAAATAACTGATCTGTGTGCAACCATATTAATGTGTGTTTTTGTTGAAAACATCACAGCAATGCATCCTGCACCACTAACTGCTTGGCTCCCCTGGCTAAAGTTATTCATGATAACTTTGGTATCGAGGAGGCCCTCATGGTGAGTTGATGCCTGGTGTGACATGGGTCCTATTTATATGTGTTCAATTGGGTCAAAAAGTTTGACACTTTTAAACTAAGAGAACAAACATTAAACTCCCTCTTCTTAGATGTGTGATGTGTGCACGTATTTGGACTTAAAAGCTTGCCTATTTAATTAAATGAAATTCAATTTGTCAATTTGTTCAAAGTTCAGTAAGGACGCTGAATAAACTGATCAAAAAGTGATCAAAAGTGACAGATTTTTAACTTTAAATAAATGCATATGGCCCGGTTTCACAGACAGGGTTTAGCCTAAACCAGGATTAGGCCATAGTTCAATTAGGACATTTAATTATTTTTTATATACATGCCTTAAAAAAAGGCATTAGTGGCGTGCATCTTAAGATAAAACTATGGCACTGACATGTTTTAAGATCAGTCCGTGCAGGTTTCTTTTAGTTGAAACAGCTCAGACATTTTAGTCTAGTACTAGGGTTAAGCCTTGTCTGTGAAACCAGGAAGATGTTTAACTTTAGAGTCATCACAGTATCCTAAAAAATCATAGTTTCCACAAAAATATTAAGCAGCACAACAGTTTTCAATATTGATAATATCAACAAATGTTTTTGGGCACCATATTGATGCTGAAAATGCAGCTTTGCATCATATGAATTAAATACATTTTAAAATATATTAGAAAGAAAACAGTTTTTTCCTAGATTTTAACCAAATGAATGCAGCCTTGTTGAGCATAATGGACGTCTTAACAAAATGCAAAAAGCTTAAAAATTATTTTCTGTACCACTTCACAGACCACAGTCCATGCCTACACCGCCACACAGAAGACAGTGGACGGCCCCTCTGCCAAGGCCTGGCGCGACGGACGTGGTGCTCACCAGAACATCATCCCTGCTTCCACTGGTGCTGCCAAGGCTGTGGGCAAAGTCATTCCTGAGCTTAACGGGTCAGTGCAAGACTGATCAAAAGACAACTGATCAATGTTGATGCTGACTGGAGAAATTGACCGTTTATCTTTGTTTTGTAGCAAGCTGACCGGTATGGCATTCCGTGTGCCAGTTTCTGATGTGTCCGTTGTTGACCTCACCTGCCGCCTCTCAAGGCCCGCCAGCTACTCTGCCATCAAGGAGTCTGTCAAGAAGGCCGCTCATGGACCAATGAAGGGAATTTTGGGATACACAGAGGATTCCGTAAGTGCTAGCAGTAAAATTCTTTTAGAAGTCCACAACGTGCAGATTTTTATACTGTGAAATTGAATTCCTATTTCATTTGTGTTTTTGTTTAGGTCGTTTCCTCTGACTTTATTGGTGACACTCACTCCTCAATCTTTGATGCTGGTGCAGGCATCTCCCTTAATGACAACTTTGTCAAACTCATTTCCTGGTAAGCTCAAAACTATCACGACTTAATGTGATGGTCCATCCATAAATGTATTACATGGAAGACAAAAGAAGATATTTTAAGGAATGTTGGTTACCAAATGTTTTGGGTCCCTTTGATTTCCATAGTACGGACAGAAAATGCTATGTAAGTCAATGGGACCTGAAATTGTTTGGTCAACAACAATCTTTAAAATATCACATTTTTTTGTTCAGCATACAGAACAAAATTCATACAGGTTTGAAGCAACATGAGGGTTAGTAAATGATGACAGAACTTTGATTTTTGGATGGACTAAATAAAATAATCGGAAAACATTTCCCATGTTTTTGCTGGTGATGTCTAATTATGAATACTGCAATTACTAAAACTTCTGAAGACAACATTTTCATATTTTTCTACTCTCACATATAACAAGTATGACAGCGTTAAGACGGATGCTATAGTGTCCTTACTCTTAAATTCTATGTCAATAAAGTGTAGTTTTAATTCTGTAAATCAGTTAAAAACAGTTTAGATATCATATTAACCTAATTTTAAACTAGTAAAAAAATAAATATACCTAAAATGTACTGTTTATGGTCATTTATTGTATAAATACGAAATAATTAGATATATTACTCTTTATTTTTATTAATTAATTATAAATATTAATTCAGTGAAATAGATAAATAACTATGCGGGTAGAGTATTTATATATGTGTGTGCGCTGCCAAAAAAAAGCAAAAAAAATGGTTTACATAATTTATTTAATTTATGTATATATAATGTGTATAT
>JAUMHP010000070.1:17913420-17924618 GCA_032361065.1 Enteromius trimaculatus | reverse complement strand
TGTGTGTGTGTGTGTGTTTTGGCTGAAATAACTGTTAGGTCAAGATAAATATTTTCAGGAAAAATACAGTGCATAAAATAGATTTTAAGCTGTATCACCATGTATGCAAAAGCAGTGTTCTAATCTTTTGTTTTTCTTTCTCACAGGTATGACAATGAATTTGGCTACAGCCATCGTGTTGCTGACCTGCTAGTGTACATGCACTCCAAAGAGTAACTCTCCAAGTTTTGCAACAGCAGAAAAGCCCTACCATTCCTTCTTTTCAACGCACTCATTTAATAGCTGAAGCCATAGTGACACGCCTTAGCATTCCTGTCCTCACCTACAAGACGCGTTCGTCTCTGTAGACGTCTGTGTGTGCGTGTTAGTTTCTTTTGACGGTATTTGTGTCAGTGTCACTCCACAAGCATTGCTGTAGTTGTTACCATTCTGGGTGTAATCACGTTGTGTTGGTGTAAAGAGAATATCTGATATAAAGTTATATGAGGTAAAAGGCTACTGTAATGCAGTTTAAAAAGAAACTAATTAAAGTTTGAAAAAAACAAATGTGTTCCAGTTATTTTGTCTCTTATAATGTGTACTTACATACATCATGGTAATAGTTTAACCCTATAAAGCCTACTGTATTATTTTTGTTATATGAATTTCTAAGGACTTTTGATAATGGACATGATTGCTGGAAAACCTGTTGCATGCATCTACTAATTTTCTCTCAAATAACTGTATATTAGTAACATTTCAAGATGCTCATGTACTAGACGAAAACAATTTATTCATTTTTTTTTTCAACATTTTTTAGAATAATACTAAGAATAAATAATCAGATATCAGAGTCAAATATGATGAAACAAAAATCTTTTTTTTTATCTTTTGTCCCAACAGAGCATACAGATAATAAAACTATCCATATAAATATAATGATAAGAAATGAATACTATTGAGACAAACAGAATGACAGAATTTCATATTTTTTGTCAATTGCACATTTTTCCTCTAAAATAAGCTAAAGTGAAGATGGCAGCTCCATACTTACTATATCATATTAAATCAGCCATAAAAAAAATTTCTCATATATATTTTGTTTTTGACTTAAATACTAGTTTCAAATTGATCTCATTGGGGCGTGCGCATGACCCCACAGAAATAGCATACGCAACATATACTATAAGATATAGTAGCGTTATACCCAGAAATCTATATAAATATCAAATTAGGTGGCAAATGCATTGATCATTTTTAATGTAAAAACGACAACAAAAAGCAGATTTATCATTTGACTTGTGTCAAGCTATAGAAAAAAATATTTTTTTAAAAAGTCATATAATCGTTTATGATGTTAAGCAATGTTTAACGTTACATATTATTATTAATTCACTCAACGGGACGACCTTCGTTGAATATGAATCCTACTCATCTGACACTGCTTTTTGCACAATATATAGCAAGGATGCACAATATGTACGCATATTAGTACTGGACGTATATTACATGAAACCTAGCAAAACAACAGTGCACCAAGCTTCACCACTTGAAGACGCTAGAGTCCAATGTTCAGAATGAGACGCGGAACTACAGTACGACGAAGAGCGCTTCCGCTCGGACCTTTAACAGTGATGCACCGGAGGATTATGTGACCTGCTCCTGTCATTCTAAATTCGCAATTTTGAAAAGAAAAGAGTCGATCTTTTAAATAACTGATGCTAGAGGTATTAAATTATTTCCAGTAGCATATATAGTTTTCAATAAGTTATGTAGCCATTACATGTTGAGTAATTTCTCACGATTTTAGCACGTTGCTTGATGCCGATATAGTAACGTTAACAGTTAACGTTAGATGTGGTTGTTTTAGCACGTTAGACGAAAGAAATATCATCATGTATGCCGATATCACATAGCTATAACTTTAAATTGGTTTAACGTTGGTTGGTGCAGATAAGAATAATACATTTGTCATCCCAGGAACATCCCACGTCTGAAATATGCTGGTTTAATAATTAGAATATATCTGGTGTTTTTGACAGGATCTGAGGAGGAAGACATCACATCGAAAACTCTACCATGACGCTTTTTCATTTCGGAAATTGTTTTTCATTGGCCTATTTCCCGTATTTCATTACATATAAATGTAGTGGATTGTAAGTATTTAGACTTTTTTTTTTTTAAGTATTATATCTAGCTAATAATTGATGGAATTGTGTATATATTGTTTGCTCAATATCAATGCTGCATTATGTATTATTATTTAAGATGTAAGCCTGTATTCTGTAGTATGTCAGTTTACAGTATAAACATCTTCGGTCATTTGCCATATTACAAACAAATTTATGAAATAGAATTAACTATAAGTAAAAATTAGGTGTTTTCAGAAATAATAAATCTTACACTCTCCCATGTGTTATTTTAATTTTGACTCTTTTTTTAACTTTATAGCCCTTTGACCGTTTTTGATGTAAACTACAAAGATGTACATTTCCTTCTAATTGTGATAACTGTTCTCGTCTTATGTAATCTAATCTTCCCTCTTTTTTAAATGTATTTTTCATATTTGCAGATCTGAATATAATGCGTTCTGGAGATGTGTCCAAGCAGGTGCTACCTACCTCTTTGTGCAGCTGTGCAAGGTGAGTGAACCCTTTGGTCCTCACAAATATGTTTTTAACAGTTCTGGGTTGAGACAGAATGTTAAGAGGTTTTCTGTATATGTGTGATATCACTTTCAGATGCTGTTTCTTGCCACGTTTTTCCCCACCTGGGAGGGAGGAGCTGGCGTGTATGATTTTGTTGGGGTGAGCTGTGAATGTGCCACTGTTTCAATTCATTTTTGAGCTTGTCACTATGCGTTTATATAGATAACTTAAACGTATCATTCAAGGCATATTAAAGGAATAGCAGAAATTACTGAAAATATGCTTAGTCTAGACCTCCAAGATGCAGAGAAATTTGTTTCTTCATCGGAACAGATTTGGAGATATGTAACAATGCATCACTTACTCACCATTGGATCTTCTGCAGTAAATGGGTGCCGTCAGAATGAGAGTCCAAATTCTTTCTTATTTCGCTTCACAAAGTATTAATTGATGATTGAGAACTGATTTCTTGAGGATTATTGTATTACTGTTTGGAGTCTTATTCTGACGACAACCATTCACTACAAGTGATGCAATGCAGAATTTCTCCAAGTCCAAATGTATATTTTTGGGTAAACTATTGTTTTAAGGCTCTGTGATCAAAACTTGTTCATGCATTATTATTTCCTCCGTGCAAATAATCATGTAAACTTCATTCATTCATGTCCTGTCTTAGGAGTTCATGAAGGCTACAGTAGACATGGCCGACCTTCTAGGGCTTCATCTGGTTATGTCCAGGAATGCTGGGAAGGGTGAATATAAGATCATGGTGGCAGCTATGGGCTGGGCTACAGCAGAGCTCATCATGTCAAGGTATTCTGATCATCCCGAGAGATGCACTGTCAGTTCTTGTCATGACAGCCTTTATGCACCTTTGTCATGCAAGTTGTTTATTTTGGAGTTCAGTACTGTAAAAATGATCCGTTCATTTTAAACAGATGTATTCCGTTATGGGTGGGAGCTCGTGGCATTGAGTTTGACTGGAAATACATTCAGATGAGCTTTGATTCCAACATCAGTCTGGTAACATGCATGCTTTCTTTGTGCTGTAGTTTTTTAAAATATTTATTTTCTTCACCATAACTTTTATACTGATTGTTTTATAATATTGTTATAGACACAGTTTTGTAAGACTGATTTACACACTTCTTTATTCTGTACCTAAACGTTTTATTATTAGGTACATTATATTGCTATGGCAGCAGTAGTATGGATGTTCACCCGATACGACCTTCCCAAAAGCTTCCGGCTCCCAGTTACCATCCTGCTGGGATTGTGTGTTTATAAAGGCTTTCTCATGGAGTGAGTATTACAGTCACACTAGTTTTGTTCATCTAAGGTGTTACAACAGAGCTGGTTTAAGTCAGCGTTTTATCAGTACTTTTAGTTCCTAATGTTTGGTCAACATTCAAAATGAAAATGTATTCAAATGTGTAGCTCATTTCTAGTAAACAAGGTTTATGATTGATGTAAAAGTTAGAGTAAGGATTCACAATATGTTTTGGCAAAGTTGATATCGACTATTATTTTGACTGGCATCAGTCTCTTGAAAAAAAATATTGGATGAGGATAATATTGGTGCTTAATTTTTCCTATTCATTCAGTTTGCTTTTTAACTACAGAAGAAAAAAGCACTTAACTGTTATTAATTTTACCTTCTGTAGATGTATTACCTTTTAATGCATATTCCCCCTGTATTAATGAATATGTCAAACAGTTTTGATTCACATTTCACAATTTCTGGCTGTGGCATTAAAAAAAAAAAATGTAATTAATCCACAAACATCATTTGATTAAATTGTAAATAGAAGTCAATTAGATGTTAAGTTTGTATAATAAGTATAGTTTTATTTTTATTCACATTTCATTGAGAAAGGTTTAATACAGGTCAGTTAGAGTAGGGCTGATGCACTTGTTCGTCTCTCCTCTAGATGGCAGTGTTGCCTTAAGTTAGCTTTTATTGCCTTCTCTAATTTAGTTTCTGGCCGTTTGGAATTGAATGCTAGCTTATTGCTTACTAAATATCACACATGCACTAATTCAGTTTAGCAGAAATATTCAGGTGTTTTCATGTTAAACTGCATTGTGGGTTACCGCATTAGTGTTGTGTATTAGGTCCTCCGGGTGTCTCACGCATCTAAAACTCCAGAAACAATAGCCTAAGTGTAACATGTTGATACTCTCTTCCATATGAAATCACTGTGTGTCCTTTTAAAGAGATCTCATGCTCTTTGTTTAAATTTTTTTTACTGTACATAACTGATTATTTTCCTGTTGTGTGTCTCCTCCAGGCTGTTTGTTCACGTGTTCGTCCTGGGCAGCTGGACAGCTCTCCTAGTGAAGGCCGTGCTCACCGGTGCCATCTCTTTGTGTTCACTCTTCCTATTTGTCACACTCGTTCACAGCAACTAAACCCTTAATGCTGTACAGTGCTTCCACTCAAGAGGCATTTCAAGTATTTGAAGAACAGAGCCACATTCCTACTTTAAATACTGTTGACTTTTATATCTGCTACAAAGAGAGAGTTTTGAGAGTTTATCTGTTATCAGTGAACATGTGTTTATACTTTATTCAATAAACTAAATAAACATTTGACTCCAGTACGAAGAAATACTTGGACAGTTTTGGGAGAGAAACCAGTTATGGTGAATCTTACTCCAAAAAAAACCTTCTTAACAACAAACTAATTTATTAATAAAGGCCACTTGGGACAAAAATCATTTGCAGTTTTTGCATGGTAGATTTTAGTTTTCATAAAATATAAGTATGAGCAATGTTGCTTTGCTTCCTCGACAAGAAACTACAAGAAATGTAATTGGTACCACGAAGATGTTTGATTTTTTAACTTTAGTTAGCTATTCTAGTAAATATGAACCAACAATAAAATAGTTCCACAGGATTTATTAATATACATTTACTAATATATTTTAAAAAGAAAGGTTGTATCTGATAACATTAGTTCATTTACGGTACATAAAGGTTAATAAATGCTGGTGAGTGTTGCAGGTTTATGTTTACTAATGCATTAAAGGAAAAGTTTGAAATACTTGAAGTATTTGCTGAAAATTGTTCATCCTCAGGTCATTCAAGATGCAAATGGATTTCTTCATAAGAACATGTTTTGAGAAACGTAGCATTACTTCGTTTGCTCATCAGTGGATCCTCTGTAGTAAATGGGTGCCGTCAGAATCCAGGCCAGATGAAAAGCATTAATGTTCTGATGGCACCCATTAGTAGTACTTTTTTTTTTTTTTTTTGCAAATATTTTAGATAATTTTGAGTTAACTTATGTAATTTTATTAACTGTTGCTTTAACAAATGAGTCCTTATTGTGATGTGTTACCTATTAATCTTTTAACAGCACAGCTATTGTTCTGCTATTTCAGTTCAGCCAAGCTTCACATTCCTGACATATTAAAACTCGTAAATATGTTAGGAATGAATGGTTACGTATGGAATTTATTAATAATCAATATAATATAATAAAAATAATAAAATAAGTAAACAGGTTAGTATGCAGCTTATGATGCATCTTTGCTAAAAAAAAAAAAAAAGGTTCATAATTGATTATTGATAATATTATTGACTGCAGTTTCATTGTGTGATGCATAAGCTGGATATGCACCATAAATAAAGTCAAGAATGTATCACATCTTTTAAGTCAAGTCACTTTTATTTATATAGCGCTTTTAACGATACAGATTGTAGCAGAGCACTGAATATTATCAAGTAGGAATCTTTTAGACATATAGTTCTGTAGTTAAACTAAAATAAATAAATAAATATCCAGTAGATTTTGCGGATTTCAAATAATGAAAAAGATGGCTTAAAGGTTTTGTATTTGAAACCTCTCAAACACTTTTTGCCTGCAGTCTGAACAAACCACGCTTTTAAATTACTGTTAGACATGCGTGCAATTATCAGGTTAAAAGTTAAGATCTAGATTTTTTTCATTCCGCCCTCATAGAAAGGTTACAGTGATATCTGTCGAGCTAGTTTACCTGCAGTGATGTGTAGTCAAACCAGTTTTGCAGATTTGAAGTAAAAAAGGAGCTTTGTTTTCCCTCTCCAGCCAAACTAGTGAAAAGAACTGAATAAAAAGCTGAGCCCAGTGGAGTTTCACTCTTTTATTATGGGTCACTCTCACCAGTTTTATATTACCTGAAGAGACGTGTTTATCAGAACACCGCTGCTGATAAACAATCGAGCTGCACTCAAACGCTGTTGTTGTCACGTGTTCATCTCGCAGAGCATTTCCAGCTTTCCCCCCAAAATGTTTTATTTTCGAACATTTTCAAATTCAAGTTTTTCCTCTTCCCTTAAGCATTCTTTCATCTTTTGTTTGTTCTTTGCTGTTTTGTTTTTTTCTTTTTAGCTTTTCAAATCTTTTTCTTTAATTATTATTTATTTCTATTTCTTGTTTACTTTAATTAATTATTGTTATTTCCTTAAACCTCTTTTAAACAATATTTGGATCTTTAATTGTTTTGATTGGTTCGTTGTTAAACAAGAAAAAAGATAATTTAAATAATAATTAAAGGCGGCTTGGCAACTACCCTTTTCCTTTTTTTTTTTTTGCACACAAGTTTCCCTTTGCAAGTGCTCTTGGACCAAAGTAACCTTTCTTCCAAACTGTCGGTGTCAGCAGCAGGTACACGGCTCCCTGTTGGGTTAATGAATGCTCTCACAAACGTCACTCTCGCTCTCTTTAACTCACTCTCTCTTCCACTCCTCCTCTCAAACACGAGTGAACTGACACAGAAGACGGTGAACAAAACTTCTTTGTTTTTCAAAGGCCGGTCAGCAGAGAATGGCGGAGAGCGGTTTGAATCTGGTTTACCATGGTCTCCTGCTACCTAAGATAGCTCATACAGAGGAAAGTCTCAACTACTTCCAGAATTTCCAAGTCAAAGATGATGATGTCTTTGCGGTTACCTATCCAAAATCCGGTGAGATCATGCTTTGTTTTCAATACTTACTGTTTATTTCTCATGCATCACAGACTCATTGCATTACATTTTCCTCATGTTGCTATAATCTTCGCAAAAGACGCAATTGCTTATGCACGTATATAAATTGTACAGTTGCAAAACAAACTGCAGCATGCAGTTAAACGATGCAAAACTATTTGTCTAGTACTCTGTCATGAATGCAGTGCACTCTATTCTGTTTTATTGAATATCCGTACATGCGTTCTGCATAATGATGTGTTCCTTATTGTATGGTTTGTTATTTTATGCATGAAGGTGAGTGGATGATTTTTGTGTTTTTTAGGTACTACATGGATGCAGGAAATTCTTCCTCCTCTGCTGAATGGAGGAGACTTGACGTCTGTGGAAACCATCCCTAACTGGGACAGGGTTCCATGGCTGGAGGAAACACGAGCCTCAGTGGTCTTAGATAAGCTACCTTCACCACGAGCCATCGTCTCACACATGCCTTATACGCTTATGCCTTCCTCATTCTTCAAGTCCAAGGCCAAGGTACAGAAAGCAGCAGATCAAATTCAAATAATAATCTGTATAGTTAAAGTTTTACTAATGATATAACTCTGGGAAAGAAACCATAAGATTGTCTGCATTCACCATTCTATGCTAAATACAACGTTAGGCTAGTTAAACTGGCTAATCAAAATGTAAACATATACAGTGGGTACGGAAAGTATTCAGACCCCCTTAAATTTTTCACTTTTTGTTATATTGCAGCCATTTACTAAAATCATTTCAGTTCATTTTTTTCTTCATTAATGTGCACACAGTTCCCCATATTGACAGAAAAACACAGAATTGTTGACATTTTTGCAGATTTATTAAAAAACAACTAAAATATCACATGGTCATAAGTAAGGTGCTCTCCATTTCTTCTGATCATGCTTGAGATGGTTCTACACTAGGACAAGGCAATAAAAAGATACGAGTTTCTAAACATTTTTCAACAATACTGTAGCTTTGCAGGTAGGTTTTTTTCTTCATCTTGGAGATGTTGCCACGGTTCTTCTGGATTGAGTCTGTCTCAGTTTGTTCTGTTACTTCCTGTCATTCCAGACAGGCTGGATCATGATCAGATCTCTGTGTGAAGCACTAGCTGTTGTCAGACTCCTCGTGCAGACAATAATCTCACTGCATTATTACAATTAATGACAAAAAAATAATGTTTGGAAATTAAACTGATAATTCCAATTGACACACTACCGCAAAAGATAGAAATAACCCACTTAAAAACATTTTTTGTTGAAAATACTAGTGGCCTAAGACTTTTGCACAGTAATATATATATATATATATATATATGTATATATAATTTTCAAATATGCACAGTAATAAATTACATAAGTTATAAGACATATATATAAACAAAAACTTGGATGTATTTAATAGTTGCCCAGCACTAAATATACATATATTGTTTTGTTTTTTTCATCTTCAGGTAATCTACGTCACTCGGAATCCTAAAGATGTTCTGGTCTCATCTTTCCACTTTCATCAAATGGCCAGTTTTCTTGAAGACCCTGGAACATTTGAAGAATTTGTTGACAAATTCCTGTCTGGAAAAGGTGAGAAATTCTGCTTGGATGATACATATTTTATTTATGATGTTGCTGCCATTTCAAGGTCCACTTTGCACCCTCTCAGAAATAAATGTACAAAAGCTGTCACTGGGGGTGGTACTTTTTCAAAAGGTACATGTTTGGACCTAAAAGTTCCATTTAAAGGATATATATACATATTAGTACTGAAAGTGTACATATTAGAACCTAATAGGTACAAAAGTGTACCTTTTAAAAAGCTACCGCCCCAGTGGCAGCTTTTGTACTTTTATTTCTGAGAGTGCATCATGCCCAAAAACATCCAGATGAATTTCTGTATTTAGCAATATACATGCATTAAACATGATGGGTGTAGATGGAGACTAAATATTAAATGCTCAAATAATCAAGTTGTAATTGCTTGCACAGTTTTGTTCGGAACGTGGACCGACCATGTGAAGAGCTGGCGGAACCCTGAGCTTGGCGACCGAATTCTGTACATCACCTATGAAGAAATGCTTCAGGTACAGTGAAGAGATACGGTTCATTCAGAAATTAGAGAGAACGAGTGTAATAAAGATTCATGTAATTGTAGGACCTCCGCGAAGTCCTGGACCGGGTTTTAAAATTTCTTGGCCGGGAGCTCAGCGCAGAGGCTCTGGATAGCGTGGTCAATCATGGCACTTTCAAAAATATGAAAACAAACAAAATGTCAAACTACTCTCTGGTGCCAGAAAACATTATGGACAAGAAGAAGTCACCCTTCCTCAGAAAAGGTACCCAGGTTTTAAAGCATCAGCTGAGAGCAGTTTGTGGTGATATTTGCTCTTGAATGAAACCTCTCTGCTTAATTAAAGGTATCGCCGGAGACTGGAAGAATCACTTCAGCCCTGAACTTCTTGCAAAGTTCACAGCTGTAATTCAAGACGAAATGAAAGGAAGCAACATCAGATTCCCGTGGGACGAGGAATGACATTTGAATCTCTTGTAATGACATTAAAATGAACAGTTATGGATGAAATGTGATTGTTCAATTCACTGTGTGTTTATTCAAGTTGATTGCAGTAATGTTCTGTTGTTGACCTGAAGCGGTGTTGGAATTGCTTAAGATGATAAGACGTTAAAGTGTAAGACAGTTAGAACACTTTTGGGTTTTTGCAACTTAACAGTGAGGGTGCAACATCTAACGTCTGTTTCGTCTTCCTGAGAGATGTTGCAATCTGTTGACACAGGAATGTGACCACAAAGTAAAATGATTTGTCATATTTATGTACTGTTTTGTACAGTATTATTTAATCAGGGTAACCCAGCATCTCGAGGTTTTGTAATAAGCATAAGAAATAATAATAAGAAACACATACAAAAAACTTGTATGTGAACTATTTATGTTCTATGAAGCTTAATGCATATAAAACAAAAGCAGCACAATCATCATTTCGACTTACCGCTGTATTTCTGTGTGAGGATTCTATTTGCATTTACTCACTTTAAGAGAAGAAGAGCTTTGGAGAAATTTAGATGGAAAATGTGATGTATTAGCTATAAAATGTTTATGCAGAATATTTTTATGGGCTTTTAAAAAAAAATCTCTTTCCTCAAAGGCCTAGTTCCTCAGCCTGTTCATGTTTGTTTCTGCTGTTTGGAGACATGACTTGGCACTTGTGCTCACACACACACATACAGTGTTGGGCAAATTACTTTTAAAAAGTAATTAGTTATAGTTATTAGTTACTTATCACAAATAGTAACTGAATTAATTACTAGGGAAAGTAACTATTGCGTTACAAAAAAAAAAAAATCAAATGACAAACTTGGCTGCTCCAAATATTAAATGTTGAATTAATGAAACTAACTAGATGTAGTGCTTGTTTACTATTTTATGCTTTTATTAATTATAAGATAACAAAACTACTACGAATTCTACTACTAATAACAATATACAACGCACTACGTATTAATGAGCTGCATGGTTCATGAATATTAATCACGTAGTATGCGTTCGCTCGAATTGATTTGCTGAAATCAAAACAGGGACAATAATAGGT
>JAUMHP010000070.1:17893797-17905977 GCA_032361065.1 Enteromius trimaculatus | reverse complement strand
CAAATAAAATAAGACATAACTATATATATATATATATATATATATATATATATATATAACTAATATTTTCTGAACTGTAGTTACCCAAAAACTAGAAACCTAATAATTCTGACAAATATACAAATTATTATTATTATTAATTTTTTTTTTTTTTCATTTTTGGAAATTAATTTTTATGAGCTAGTTGTCGATGGAAACCATAGAATATTTTAAAATCACAATCATTCAGATAAATTTGCTTTTTTTCCCTTTTTTTTTAAATAAAATATTTCTTAGCTGTAATTTACAATAGAAACCTAATCATGTATTTTATATTATTTTCCCCCCTTTTCTAAAAAACTTCTAAAGAAAATCTGTAAAAAATAATTAGGCTGTGTGTGCAGATATCGAAGGGGCTCATCTGGCGTCTGCCCGCTCTTCCTGAAGCATCTGTTCACGCCCAGCGCAGCTGTCTCAGACAATAACCTGAGCGCCTGCGTGCGTGTTTGCGTGTGCGTTTCTTACTAGCGTGTTTTTATTATATGTCAGCACTATGCTACTGGCTCCAGACTAACACCCCATTGTCTGTGCGACTATTGTTTGTTTACTAGGCCGAGAGAAGGACAAAGACGGGAACAGTTGCTGGTCTACACTTCTGGGAGCTGGCGTCGTGTGGCATCCCCAAACTTGTGGGTGTGGGCTCATTGTTTTGGGGGTCTTAAAAGGGAAGTTCCTTCACTCCCTGGAGATTTGGCAAACGCTTGGGACATGTACAACAGATCATCCGAGCTTCTGTGGGATCCTATTCAAACCAAAAAGGCTTCATAATCAAGGCCTAAAATGCATAAAAATGTAGAGAAGTGTTGAAAAATAGACAAAAAACAACCTTCTTTTCATCTCCCACTGCCCAGCTTTGAAAGCACATGCTCCCTCATAATGAAAGATAATGAGTGGGGGCGATTATCACGCTGATATGTGGCCCTAAATGGGTGGACTCGATCCCAGAGGCCCAGAGGACCATTGCATGAGACCATGCATTGCCTCTGATTGACCTGCTATCAAGCATCGAGGTGCTGGGAAGCAGTGCTTGCCAGCTGGCCTCATTGCTGATAAAGTCAGAGGTGTGGAGGTCTCTCCGAGAGAACAGGAGTGGCACAGATCTCTCAGTTGGTGGCAAACCAGATTGTGTGATGGCTTTATTGCTACTTAGAGTATATGGAATGGGTTTTAATGAACGGTTCTGGCAAAAATGGAAATTTGTCAGGATTTACTCACCCTTCGGAGTGTTACAAATGAGCAAATAAAACACCATAGAAGTAGTCTTATAAAGTGCAAAACTCTGTGAATTATTGTCAGTTGTGGTGGTCAACTATGTGGTGGAAAAACTATGGTTTACAGAAAAATTGTAGGTTTTATGGTTAAAATGATTTTCAATAACATATAGTTTCTTGGTCACACTTTATATTAAGGTTCAATTCTCACAATTAACTATTAACATTTGTCTCAGACAAGAGATTCATAGTGACCATTGTTTCCTAAATGTCCTTGCCTGTTCCTTTAAACAGGTGGTAATGATTCAAGCTACATTGAATAATAGACGGATATTAGATCATAGATGAAAGCTCATTAATACAAAGCCATAAACATTCATTTAACAACATAAGATGTAACATAAATTCTGGAAATGTTGTTTTTTTGTCCACTGTAAATTATAAGCACTTGATTTTTAAAACTCTCAATTTAACAGTAACTTACTGTAGAATTTTTAATCTTTTACTGTTGGAATTAAAATAATTGTATCGCTACATTCAAAATCATCTGGAGCCGTTCAATAAAAAAACAACAAGCAAACGGAAAACGTACTGGTGATTTTCTGCCTGGTCATTATCAATTAATTGTACGCACACTTCCAAGCTCTAAGAAATCAATATGGAAAATTCCCTCATATTTCAATTTTTACAGAGATTTTTTTTTATGTTGTTATATATTTTTTTTATTGAAAAACAGTCTGAAAGTATGTTTTCCACTGATAATCTTCCCACTAAAAGAACTATTGTAAAGCGATTTGGATGCTAATTGCAACTTTATTTTGGATCCCAAAATGCCCAATTTCCAGGATGTTCACACTCAAGGGGATGAGGCTTTTTTATTTTGAAAGATAAGGTCTTAAAATGAATAAAATTTTCCCCTACCTTTGACTTTGAAGATAAGGTCTTGCATCATAGCTTCTGCATGCTCGACTGCTCTGTACTGTGATTGATGTTGTTTTCACTTTATTTCCAGTTAAATAAACCATTACTACCAGATAAACCCATTTAGATTGTGCTCAATCACTGCCAAAAAGCACGTGCTCCACAGTGGAGCATTATAAAACTTCTTATGGGTCTTATTGGATAATTCTATTACCTTTACTGTATGTTGCTGTACTGTGCCTTTCGAAAACCTATAATTTCATCAGCATTTGTTTTATTTTGAATGTTTTGTTATATATATATATATATATACACACACACGATATAAAAACGTATACAAATCGAAATATTTTTTAAAATATATACTCTATGTGTGTGTATATATATTATATTCTTTAAATATATTATGTAAACAAAAACTTTGGATTTAACGATTTATCATTTGACAGTATATATATCTAAGTGGAACAAAACATTCTATTTTCAAAATCTATTATATATATATATTATATGCGGTATTTTTTGTAGTGGATCCAAAAAGTGAATCAAAGTTCTCCTAAATCCTAAAACCAAAATGCATTCTTGTCTTAGGACAACTTTGATGAACTTTTTTGATCCACTTCAAAAACTATATGCATATATATAATATAGATTTTGAAAGTATTTAAAGAATATAATATTTATATACACACATATAGAGTATATTTAAAAAAATATTTACATGTTTATACGTTTTTATGTAAACATAACATACTTATATATATATATATATATATATACATGCATTTGTTTGTATTTATATATAAATAAACATACACAGTGCACACATACTGTGTGTAAACAAAAACTTTTATTTTGGGTGCGATTAATTGCGATTAATTATTTGACAGCCCTGATGTATAATGTAAATAATATGTAAAAATGATTAAATAAATCATATGCATTTTACAGTATAGAATTCACAAAAAAAACTTTTGTATAAAATATCAAATATGGCTATTATAAATATTGTCACCAAAATGAAAATTGTCATGTAAATTTGATCTGCGCTCCGTAAAGTGCTTTGATGTTTTTTTTACTAACTTGTTAAATTAATTAGTCAAATTAGCCAAAATTTAGCTGCACTGATACGTGAGGGCACATCCCGTTGGGCTGAAACAACAGCTATTGTTTTCTGCACGCAAACGTGCTGAACTCTAATTTATCAGAGCAGGTGAGTCAAACTACTGACGTGGATTGTTCTGCTAAAGACAAAAATAACCTTTTGTTTGTTTACAGACCATCTCTTCTGCTGATTACACTACTACGATACGTGACTGTAATCATTGCATCCTTTAGGAAGACATGCTTGTGTTAGTATGATGACTTCAGCAATGGAACTCATTGAATCACCCCTTTTTTGGGTCTCAACAGAATTCTCACACTTCCGTTGTATTAATCCATATCATGACATTGGATACAACAGTACTTTCTAATCAGATAAGCAAAAATATTACACAATTTTAATGCAATCATAGAAAAAAACATGAGATAAAAACTAGTTACTGATGCATGGGAGTTGTGACATCTTCAATGGTGTAATTAATTGATTAGATTTCATCTTAATAAATGGTTTATGATAAATATTGTATATAAAAATGTAGTTCCAGACATGATGCAGGAGTGTGTTTAAAAGCTGAAACATTCAAATTTTCTCTCAAGAATTGAAATGTGTTGTTTGGCAATTATTTCGCATTTTGGTTAGTCATCAAGTTTATTTTATTTGTTTCATTCAATTTATATTGTAGCCTATTTGAAATTAGAATTAGTGTATCCCAAATTGTAGTAGGCCTTCTGAAGTGATTATCCCAGGGGAAAATGGTTACCTTAATCATACAGAAATGAAAAAAAACATCCCATTCACCACTATAGAGGTTTGCTTTGATATATATAGAGAGAGAGAGAGAGAGGCTAGCTGTCTGTCCTTTTTAGCAGTTGACTAATTTTTAATGATTGAAAATTTCCATCTTACCTCTTTCTTTATTCCCACTGGAATTTCTTCTGTCTACAGTAAACCCCACCTACTTTTATTAGATTGTCCAGCTCAGTTATTTTGACACTGACATTCATTGCTGTGGCAGGCCAGGCTGATAATGTAACTTTTAAAGCTTTTTGTCATCCTAAAAGAGTGCTGCATAAGGGAGTGCAGCAGATCAGTGCAAGAATTTTAAATATTAGGGGGGATTGATTTTGTAAATACAGACGATTTGAGTCACTTCTCTTCACTCATTGTCACAGCTGGACTCAGACAAGCAAATACTAACAACCAGGAATATCCAAGGGCGAGACAGAGTCATAATCCAGTAACATGCAATGGTCAGGGCCGCCAGCGAAACATTCAAAAATCCACAGGCAATAGCCCAGGGTCAAAATCCTAGAGGGAAGAGCCCCCTCTGCTGATCTGGCGTTACCTACCTGGGCCGTGGAGCAGTGACAGACATTGGCAGGATAGGGGACCTGGGCCATGGAGCCATGGTGGTGGTGCAGGCAGAGCAGGGCACTCATAGACAGCCTCCATTGTGGTGCAGTCCAAGATTTCATGGACGGCCTCCGTGGCGAGGCAGACAGTGAGTTCATAGGCGGCCTCCTTTTCTGTGACAGGGTAGACAGTGAATTCAGAAAAAGGTGTAATGAACTCGGGAGGTTCTATGGCTGAAGCAGACACCTCTGGAGGCACAGGTGTGCAATCCTGAACAGGAGAGGCTTTTGGAGCAGACTCATGCAGAAGAGGCTTCAGGAGAAAATTCGTGGACAGGAGAGGTGTGGGGAGACCCTGAAGTGGCAGACATGGCGTTTGGGACTTTAGGCTTGGCAGACATATAATCAAACTTTAATGTGGTGGATGTAACATGAGAAAAGTGAAACTTATTTTTGGTGTGAGCAGGTCCTGTATTAGCAGGGATGCCGTGAGGAGGCTTTTATTAAAAACACACGTGGTCAAAACAGGCAAGATCCAAATACTAGCAAACAGGAATATCCAAGGGCGAGACAGAATCATAATCCAGTAACATGCAATGGTCAGGGCCGCCAGCGAAACATTCAAAAACAACAGAAAATAGCCCAGGGTCAAAATCCAAGAGGGCAATCCAAAGTAACAAATTAAACAATGAAAGGAGAACAAGGCTATGGCAAAGACAAAGCCAATGGCAAAAAAACAATGCAATGAAAACAGGATAATTACAGAAAATGTTTGAAAAAATCTATAGACAGCAATACAACTGAAATGATCCAGAGCAAGAAACACAGGTTAAACAGTCCATGTAGCATCAGATCAACCTCAGTTTTGCCACACTGCAAGCAAACAAAAATAATATAATCTAATTCTACCGTTCTTCTCCCGTTCTTCACTCTTTTAGAGTGTATTACAACAGCACATATGCACGCTTTAACATATTTGACATAATCAGCCTTGTTTACATCAGCGTGAAAGCACGCACATGCGGCTGTTTGCTCCAAGAGGAAGGTACGCTTTTACATTGTGATGTGAAGTCATGGCAGAAGAATGGTTGAGTTAAATTATAATATTGTTTTTTTATTGCACAAAAAAAGTCACAAAAGCAGCATTGCAAAACTTAAGATGAGCCACTGATGTCACATGGACTATTTTACCAGTGTTTTTGCGTTTCTGGATCTGGGATAATTTCCCAGTTTTATTGCTGTCTATGGAGGGGCATATAGCTCTCTGATCTCATCAAAAATATCTTAATTTCCGAAAGATTTGAACGAAGCTCTTATGGGTTTGAAACGACATGATGGTGAGTAATTTATGGCAGAATTCTCATTTCTAAACAGCCAATTTATCTATGTTATTTTTGCTTACATTAATTCATATAAATATACAAAATTAATATTAAACTTGCTATTAATTAATTAATACAAATAATTATTAATTAATATTCAATATTAAACTTAAATTTGCTATAATACTTCAGGCCACTTCCCACCTGGCACCGGACGTCCATATAACGTCAGATTGACGTTGGACATGACGTCAGACGTTGCAATTTGGTTGAAAATGAATCGGGTTGAGGTCAGTATTTGACTAACTAAAAACAACAAAATATCAACGTCAGGTGACGTCAGTATTGGACGTCAATTTAACATTGTCAGTAGACATTATATTTGTGTTGAATTTTGGTCACCAGACGTCGCAACCAAAATTTAACCAAATATCGACGTCTTATGACGTTGCGTGCCTGCTGGATTTAGTACAACAGCAAACCTATTTAAACGTTTTTTGATTTAAACGCTTTGGCGTTTCCCAAAGCGTCTATAGACGCAGTGTGAGTTCCTGAAAAGGAACGTCTCTGGGTTATGTATATAACCCCAGTTCCTTGAAGGAACGAGACACTGCTTTGTGTCTCGTTCGTTCAAGGAACTGGGGTTATATACATAACCCAGACACGTTTTTGAACGTTACTTAAATTATTTATTAGTATTAGACATTCAAAATATACACTTGCTATAATAATGTAAATAAATGTTGATTACGTAGCCACTGAAAATTAATGATAAAAATCATTCAGATCATTTATTCCTTTTTTCTTTTATACAGTGACGTGTGTGTCCATGCGTTTGTTTATCTTCCACATGTTTTAAATCATCTTCAATAAAATGCAAGATCGTGCAATAAAAATATCTTCCTCCATCAAGTGTCAGGGGACGGCAGGGCTCGTTTCATCCGGTGCGCGGGAGGGGAGGGCCGCTGGCGTCTGGGCGGCGGAGCGCGTCTCCGCATCCCTGCGCTTCATCATCTGAATGAAGCTTCGGAAGTTTGGGGGTCAGATCTTCAGATAACCAGATTCCTGTCTGTCTCTGTCATAGCATATAAAATCATGGGGAACACGCTGCCTGTTAGACTCCAAGAGAGGTGCACTGGAAGAGATGACTGCAAGCGCGAAGATGCTCAGGCTGTGTGGAATCCTTCTTATATGCTCAACTCTAATAGGTAAGCAGGAGTTTACTTTACTAGTATTTGACTGTACAATGTTCACTAAAATGTTCAGTTTTTAAATTTTTAAATTTAAATTAAATTTTTTATTTGCTGACAATGTCATTTGCATTGAAATTTTTATATGACATTAAAGAAATATGCACATTTTCAGAAATTTGTAAATAAATCTAGCCACGTATTTACAATATTATTTGCTATTTAAAAATCTGGGAATTATTATACAAATACAACTTTAAACAAAAACTTTAAACAAAACAAATTTTAATATTACATTTTAATTAAACAAATTAACTAATATTTCTGTGCTGACAATATAATTTGTTGAAATTTTTATATTACAATAATCAAATATGTTTACAATATTATATGATTTTTTAATTTGTAAATCCATAATTATTATTTCAAGTGTACATAAGCATTTTATTAAAATAATTTTTATCTGTATATATTATAATGTATCCTATTTATTGTTGTCAACCTTTTTATATTACTGTTGTTTCTAACTCAATCTACATAATTATTTCAACAATTGTGGATTAAAGTGCTTAATATATATTAAAGTGCTTTATTAAAGTTATTATATTAAAGTGCTTTATATATAAGTTATCTGCATATAAACATATATATATATATATATGCAGATAACTTACAATATCATTTTCTCATGTAAAGGATAACGTTTCCCTTTCTGAAAAGAAAACTGTGTTGCTCAGTTCTTTGTAGCTGGACATCTTTGATCCCTTATACAGGAAGAAATATTGCTTTGCAAGGGAAGCCGGTCATTTCCAACGTCCATTTACTCTTTTCCTCATCTGTAAGCCAATATTAGTAGCAGAGCTATTTGTGGCAGTGATGCAATAAAAAGTCCTTCGGCATAAAAAAGAAGCATTAAGCTGAAAAAAAAAACATAACATTTCTTAAAAATATGCTTCCATAAAATACATTAATATCCAAGGAATCTCTTAATTGCATGAAAGGTTTTGTAAATAATTTATTTTGATTATCCACTTTAGACATTCTACTAACTGTAAATAATTTTGTATCTATATGTCAACTACATGCCAACTAATTCTCTTTAATTTGCTGCTCTGACTCTCAGAGTAGACTGTTAGGGTAGGTTTAGGGTCAGTAGAATAAATTTACATATGCTTGCAAAGTTTCTTATAGTCAGTATGTTGTTGAACCCTCAAAATAAAGTGCTAGAAGATCTACAAATCAGTCTACTAATACTCCAATCGCTGCTAGTTGACATGTAGTTGCAGAGTTACTTACTATTAGTAGAATGTCTGATGTGGACTTATGAAATAAAGTGCTATCAAGGTTTTTATAGATTTTAAAATGTTCTTTACACAACTGAAATGGAACTGCCTAAAAGTATAGAGTGTAAAACTCATCGCGGTTATGTGTTTTCTTTCACTTTAGATGCTAAATTAGACATCATCAATAGTGATCCAGATGTGCCAGTGGGAGGTGACACTCTGCTCTTGTGCAAAGGTAGGTGTGTTTACTAACAGCTGTCTCTACAACTAATTCATTTAAACATGCCCTAATGTAGCATTAACTACAACATATCAGAGTAAGCAGAAGTAAATTATGCTCTTTAGGGAACAATCAGAGTTTTTGTTTTCATTTTGAAGCATCAGTTATTTGAAACCGAACAAATATGTTTTTGTGAAGTAGTTTGTTTGAAAAGCTTCTTTAAAATGACGACACTCGCTTTGATGTTTTGTTACTTTTTTTGTTTAACTACTTTTGGATGCCTTTGAATATCCTACAACAATCAACCGTCGAAAAATGTTTAATGTTGCATATATTACATTACTGTCATAAAATTGTTTTTGGTGTTTATCCGTGAAATAATGCAATGTTATGTATTGAATAAATATAAAGTATTACAATATTCAATAGTACAGTATAAATATCATTACAGGCACAAGTTATTGCTGCCCACTAGCAATTGTTGTGTCTGCTTTACTAAATAAATGACTTTTTTATTGAACGTTTTTGTTGTCACGTTGAACCAAGTTGTTTATGGAAAGATAGTTTAAAACATATGCATTGTGAAAAGTGACATACTAATCATTTTTCTTCTGTTACACGGTTTAGCTGATTCAGAAGGAGATTTTAGTTGGAAGAAAGGTGATGAAGACGTTGATGAAGATTTAGTCGAGAAAATGGACGAGTCCTCGAGTAAACTGAACTTAAAGAATCTTCAATTAGATGAGGCTGGAATCTATACCTGCGTGTTTGAAAATGAACACGGCACAAAGAAGATGAACTACCAGATCTACGTCTACCGTAGGTTCCTTCTTCTGGTTCTTGTTCCTGAACACTTATAATGAGCATTAACATGTGAATTCACTAAATGTGTGAATGATTCTCATGTGAAATTTTGTCCAATGATCAGAAAGACCCGACTTTGGCAACACACCATCACACCATGAATTTCTGGTGAACCAGACAGTGACTGTTCCCTGCATGGTGTCTGGGAAGCCTGCGGTGGAGATCCACTGGTACCGGAACGATCGCATCGTGAATGATGACGGTAGGGGGGATGGCCATGCTGCAGGTTCCTCTGCTCTTTTATGTGGTATGGGGGTCTCCTCACCTTCCTAGCTATCAGTGATGCCTGTAGATGGCAGAATGGCAGGATGGCGATGGTGGACGATCCGGTGATGGGGGGGAAGGGCCTGTGCATTCGCTTTCTGACCGATAACTAGATGTTGTGAGAAACATCTGTAAACCGTTTTGGTTTAGTGTTTTTTCTTCCTGTCTGACGGTATGGCCAAAAAAACCCCAGCTCCAAAGCATCAAGCCCTGCCCCATTTCAAGTAAATGCCACCATTGACAACCTTAATAGGACAGTTCACCCCAAAATGAAATGTTTATTATTATTTGCTCCCATTTCTCCTTTTGTGTCCCACAGGGTTTTAAATTATATTGTGGAGGACTATCCCAGGCTCTTTAGAAAAACGTACCTGTGGCAACATTTCTGCTTCGTTATATGTACAACTTGCATATTTGAGCGTAGTAGTATTTAACGGCACTTGTAACTGATTGCATTGGAGTTTGTGGAAAGGCATGTTTTTTCAGTGAGCCTGTTTTGCTAAATAATGATACAATTTTTGGTTTTGGGGTGAACTAGCCTTTTAAGAGTGCGTGTGGGCTTTTTAAGGCTTTGCCTCATGAATCTAAAGTAATAGTATTTCATCCTCGACGTTCCTCACTCTCTACCTTCCATCTTCTCATTGTACAGGACGGGGTCATCTCAGAATACTACAAGATAAGTCTCTGCAGATTCAGGGAATTCAGCAGGACGACAGTGGAACCTATACGTGTGAAGTTAGGATCAAGGGACGCCCCATAAAGAGGGAGCTCCCAATCTCAGTTGTTGTTAATGGTGAGGACAGAGGAATAAATCATGTTTGTTCTTAATATGGTCAGGCTGAATATATCCTCTTAATATGTGCTTTACATATCCTATTCTCCAGAGCCACCAACAGTCCTGATTCATCAGGAGAGAAGAAGTGTTTCTGCGGGACCCAACACCACTGTGTCTATAGTCTGTTTGGTCAAAGGAGCCCCCCGTCCAAACATTTCATGGATGGTGTATGTACATCAATAGAAGATGCTATAATATTTTCTTCATGCTTACCTATAATACTTAGCCTCGGTCTTTTATATTTGTAAATCAGCTTTTTAAGTCCAAAACTCTGAAACATTTATTGACTACTGCTATGGCTTCATTTTAAAACCTAGTGAGCTAGCTACATAGGCAGCATAGCAGGTGTTACCAACAAGCTGCTGTCTTTTAGAAACCTTCTTTAGGCTGATTTCTAAGGCAAGGCAAGTTAATGTAAAATGCTTTACATAAAGTCAGTGCATAAGAAATAAAAGTAACCTTAAAAAAACGTTCCTAAAAATAAACTAATTATAAGTTGATTCTAAATTCTAATACAATTATATTAACTAATAAAATGAACATCTTTTTGCTTGTGTTGTTATTTTAAAACCCTACTAATGCTAAATTTGATTGAAATCGGTTGTTGACGGCAAGGCAGCTCACTAATGTTTGGAACGTGTGTTTACGTGTGTAGAGTCCGTCTAGTCGTTTTGTATATTTGGAGTTTTCTTTTGTCTCCCCGTTGTTAGATTTCATCCCATGAGTTTATTTGTGTTATCTTAATGAACAATAGTGGCAAACAATAGTGGTGTTTCTGCATCTTTCCCCTCAGCCCTCCCGCCTCTGATGACTCCCGTCACAGATACAACTCTGATAAGAGTGAGCTCACCATCTCTGGAGTGACCAGGAGTGATTTTGGAGAATATGTCTGCACGGCTTCCAATAAGATCGGGGAAAACACCGCCACGTTTATTCTGGATGTCTCTGGTAAGAAAAGGCTCTGCTAGATGACTTAAAACGTAATGTGAAAGCACAGGCATCAAATGAGGGGAGCAGGTCTGCATAGTATGTGTTTAGTCAATATACAGTACCAGAGTTTAACACGATTATCAAAATTGATGTTTATTATCCTATAAAGTCTTGTAAGTGGCCAGTAAGTTTTAGCAGTTTGCACGCACTAATTACATAATGCATTTCTTGAAGAACGAAATCTGTACAGGCTTTTTTCTTTCGTAACATCCCGGTTGACTTCTTAAGTCAAATGGGTTGTGAAACAAGAGTGTGTGTTTATAGCGCGGCTGTTTGTTTTTTCCTCTACTTTATTTCCTTTGCTCGGCAGTTTTGTTTAGCAAAAGATTTATTCCAAGAAAACATTTTTCTTCATGAAGTCAGGTGTTTACCACAGACACAAACACAGATACGGGGAATTTGGTGCTATGCAAGCATCACATTAACACTCTCCAATAGGCCAAACAGCCCAGACCCAAACAAAACCTATTTTCACCCTTTTGATATAAAAATAGATATTTAATAATTATATTTTCATTGTAGTTTATATATTATTTGTATATATTTAAATATATTTGTAGTATATTATAATTTTTTTTATATGT
>JAUMHP010000070.1:17855728-17881366 GCA_032361065.1 Enteromius trimaculatus | reverse complement strand
CCCTCCCCCACACCTAACACTAAACCTACCAAAACTAGGGGAGTCGTAATCTGGCAGGGGGTCAAAATTCGGCACTACACCTGTTTACGGTCTAAATAATACTAATAATTCTCCTGTAACACAGTGACTAAACCGATCAATAGTGATTGTGAGGAGTTTTGCGTTCTTCGTTTTTTTTTTTTTTTTTTTTTTTAGGAAGAGATACCAGACACCTAAAATGATCTCATTTTCCTGAGCCTTCACCGAAGAAGGACCAAAGGACTCGCGTGACGTATTTCATCCGCGCCTAGAGGAGCGGTAACGTTGAGGGAAAACAAATGATCCAGTTACGTTAATCAATCTTTTTGTTTTATTCCTGCATATTTGCTTGAATTTATTCTTCAGGACAGATTTCACGGCAAGTATGTATTTTGTTAAAGCTAACTTACTCTGGCGGGGCGGTATATGAAGTTTAATTCAGTCTGGAGCTTTAAAACAGAATCATGTGACATCTGAACACTATTTCTCGGTGGTATACTAATAATTAATCTATTAAAACAGTGTTTATTTCTGCAAACTAGATAGTTCTTTATTTTATTTATGCTTCTTTATTTCTGTTTCTTATTTATTTAATTTTTATTACATTTCTAACCATCTTGTGATTGCGCAGAATATTTGGTTATAAAATTTGCAAATAAAACATGCTTGTGATCCCTTTAAATGCACAATTCAAGCAGCGATTTGATTCGAGGCACAGCCATTGATTTATTTATTGAGGTTCGTTCGTTTGTTTATGTGCTTATTGACTTATTTTTGCAGATAACGCTCAGTATGGCGTTAAAATCTGGAGAGGAGCGCCTGAAGGAGATGGAGGCAGAGATGGCGCTGTGAGTTCTTCACATTTGATTTCTTTCATGTTCAGTTCCAGCTGTTTTTGTGCAGCATCTTCTTGCTCTCAGAGCAGTGTTGGAGTGTTATTAACTGTATGCATGCCTCCCCTGTAGGTTTGAGCAGGAGGTGTTAGGAGGACCTGTGGCACCTACGGTGGTTGAAGCTTTGCCAGTGGCTCTGGCAATGCCAGGCATACCCATTGTCAGGCCCATTATTGGTACAAACACCTACAGACAGGTATTTATTATTTAATTAATTCTATAATATTTCTAGGTATTAATAATAGATTCCTTGGACGCGCAAGCGTACTTGGCAATAAAGTTTTTCCTGTTTCGGATTCAAACTCAAAAAAATATCCCTATTTTTTTATGTTGTATATTTCTGTTTGCTGAGATCCAAAAATCAGAGACAATTAATGTAAATTTGCAGTTGATTAAATAAAAAAAGCTCCTTATTTTACAAGTTAGGGATTGTTTTTACTTTTTTGTAGGTCCAGCAGAGTTTGGAGGCAAGAGCTGCCACTTTAGTCGGCCCTCCACCTACATTTGTTGGTCCTGGTACATCTATATAAATCCACATATTCTCATTACACACTTTCAAATTATGTATGGAAATGAGCTGACAGTCATCTGTTATCTATCTGTAGCTATGCCAGCAGTAGCGCCTCCCCCAATGATGCGTCCAGCGTTTGTCCCACACGTCTTACAGAGACCAGGTAATCAGATTCACTTTTAAACTTTGTTTTTTTTATGTAATGGTTATAAATGCATAGTAAATAGTTATTGTATGATCTAAATAATTATTCAATGTTTTTAAAAATACTTTATAAAGCCTTAAATATGATTATGCATATTTTTAATGTGTTTTATTTTTTTCCCACACAGTGGGTCAGAGAATGCCTGTGATGCGGGGTCCACCTCCTCAGGGCATGATAGCGCCTCCTCTTCCCCGACCTCCCCCTCCTCCACCCATGATGATGGCTCCTCCTATGTCAGGACCCCCTCAGCCCCCCATGGCTCCAGTTGGACCACCCATGGGACCCATGCCGCTAGTGGGTATTTTCTGAATTGTAATCAGCTGTCTGGGTGTTTAATTCATTTCAAGATTGCCTTGTTCTGTAAAAATGGTCATGTTAGTACCTCAAATGTTTTTCTTAATTATTGGCAGGTTGGAAGCATGAACCCTATGACTTCGGCACCACCGCGGCCCATGCCTCAAGACCCTCCGAAGATCAGTCCCAGTGTTATTCAGGCAGCCCCCACTGTTTACACAGCCCCTCCAGTGCCTAAGAGAATTGACCTCAAGAGCCAGAAACAAGCACGCATGGTAAAGTATCAACACATCCCTATATTGCCTATATGACCTGTTTTGACCTATTTTAATATGGTTCAGAATAAAAACTAGTGTGTGTGTGTTAGAAATTTTAAGCCCCTTGTGCTTCTGTTGTAATCATCTGTTCTTGTCTTATTTTCAGGAGGAGTTGTCAGCATTGGTTGCAGAGCAGCAGGCCGCAATCATGGCAGCTGGGCTTCTGGACTCAAAGAAGGAGGCGGTCAATGATGACAGCGTGATCGGGCCGAGCATGCCAGAACCTGAGCCTATACATGTGGAGGTTTAATATCATTCAGAATGACATGCTAACCCTGTTTAGACAAATAGATAGTTGAGCCCTAAATTCATTCCATCGAATAAGACATCTCTAGTCCATTGAATGCCATGAAATGAAAGATTTTAGTCTCTAAAAATTCAAAAGAATATAAAACGGCTATTAGATGAAAAGGAAAAATAGTGCTGTTTTAGCAATTAATACTGTAATAATATTTATTAATATTCTTTGTGCTTTTTTTTTTTTTTATTTGAATGTTTATCGTTCACTTTAATTTTTGTTTTAGTAGTTTTAGCGCTTCAACTCTAATTCAGACTTGTTTATTGCATCATTTAATTGAATTCAAGTTTCGCTTAGGTTAATTCTTTCATCTCAAATTTGTTTTATTTTATTTGTGCCTTATTCATGAAAACAATTTGTATTCGTTACAACACTGGATAAAAAAAAACTGTTTAGTCTGTAAAAATTCTTGGTATGAATATAGTTCTAATTATTTCTCATTAACATCCGCACAGCCTGCTGAAACTAGCACAGAAGATAAGAAGAAAGGAAAACAGGAAAAGATGAAGAAATGCATCCGGGTAGCAGCTGGTGTCTCATGGGAGGACACCAGCCTGACAGAGTGGGATGCAGGTTTGTGAGCATTTAGTAAATACAGTCTTCTCTTTATATTTTCTTAATAAAAAAGCACATAAATTATGATGTTCTTGGTTTCTCAGATGATTTCCGGATATTTTGTGGAGATCTGGGGAATGAGGTGAATGATGACATTCTGGCGAGAGCGTTTAGCCGTTATCCATCCTTCCTGAAGGCTAAGGTTGTTCGAGACAAACGCACTGGGAAAACTAAGGGTTATGGCTTTGTGAGCTTTAAAGATCCCAACGATTATGTACGCGCCATGAGAGAAATGAACGGTGAGTTAATGAGGATAATAATAAATGTGTGTTTAGATCAATACAGAAAAATCAGGGATGTGATTTTTCCAGATTAATCCGGATTTCTCCGGGGACTTCTCACGAGATGCGCATTAAGCACGGACACGTGAATGGTTTATTGTGGTGTTTATTACCACGACCGTTTGCGTGGCAGAGTTGAACGTGCTTTGTGTGTATCCTGCTTTGTGTGTATCCTGCTTGTAGCAAACTAAAATATTATGTGTCTGAAGCTGACTGTAGCACGAGCGCGAAGTGTCTTCCCGCCAATAACATTTGCTTACATTCTGTGCGTTTTCGTTTTAAAAAGCATAGCTTTACGCGCCTATCTTGGCGTTTTCCACCCTCAAAACGGACACTTTAGAAAACGCTGCAGACCCTGTTTAGTTTGAAAAACTCCGGGGAAGGTTTAACGCCAGTGTAAACAATGATCGTTTTTTTATTATAAACGCTGTCATTATGAACACACTGGTGTTAACAGAGCGCGGTAAAGTTATGTCTCATTTTAGATTTCATATTCGCATATGCTGCTTTAGGGAGCGTCTGCAAATTTACATCTCAGTAGTAAACGAAGTACAAATTTCTACTAATTGCGCCTGTTTTCACATGTCATCACCGCTGTTGTCATTATCTTATGTGTAGCCTGTTTGCTTTTATCAGACGACAACTCAAACACTGTTCTGTCACTATTTTATATTCATCCCGTTTTATGATAACAGAAATATAAATCAACAAAAACCTTTACTGGGAATTTAGCTTTATGGACACATTAGGCTATGTGTAACCTAAACAGGTTTGTGTCAGTAAATATAATAAGTAACATAATAATATATTACTGTAATAATAATAATAATAATAATAAATAACTGTAAAGCAATTGCTATGTTGTCTACAACATGAAATAATAAAAGTGTCTGCTAAATGAATAAATGTAAATGTTAATTAAAAAATTATATATGTACATGAAAACTATAGAAACACTGGACATAACTACGGGGCACCGTTGTGCAGCAGCAACTTTGACAACAAAAAAGAAACCTCAAAGTTGATTTGAAGTAAATGTGTGCAAATGTAGGGCCCCATTCCTATATTTGCCTGAGACCCCAAATCCACTAAATCCACCCCTGGTGACAAGAATTATTATTATTATTGCTTGTGTCTATATATAACCTATAAGTTACTAATTTGACTTGATGGATTAGATGATCGATTTTGAGTGATTTTCCACTATGGCAGGATGTTTAAGCTGCATCAACATTAACTATCTTGTATTTGCTAGCTATTAGGGATTAATTTTCCCAACCAACAACCGCAATCCATGTCTTATTATATTTTCCTGCTTTTTTGTCTTTAGCCAATCACATGCCTGAAAAATACAGTTCATTGTATCGTTTATTAGTTAAAAAAAATTACTATAATTTATAGTTTCTTGAGCACCAAATCAGAATATTAGAATGATTTCTGCAGAATCATGTGACACTTCCATAATTCTCATCCTTTGATTGGCTGTATTTCTCTCTCCTCTCCACCTGTAGCTGGTGTGTGGTGATTGTAAAGCACTTTGGGTGTATGGCAATACATAGTATAAAAGCGTTATATATAAAAATAAAAAAAAAGTGTGTGTGTGTATATTTGATTTCAAGTTGAAATAGAAAATAATTTCCCAATATTACAGTTTTGATGTATATTTGATCGAATAAAGGCATCATTGCTGTTTGAAAACTTTTAAATGTCAATAATGTTTATAACATTTTATTTGACTGAAATATTCAGTGCAAAAATAACTAAGCAAACACTGCAGTAGTTTTATTAAACATATTTGAAATGATCCGGGACATTATTTAGACTTTTTATTGAAAGTGAAAATGGCTAAAACCTTACTTGAACTTGTCAAATATGTATTGGACTTAATTGAAAAAAATGTAGCTTCATTTTGAAACGATAATGTATGCTCTGAACATTCACATTTTAAACATTGTCTTTGTCTTCAGGGAGGTATGTGGGCAGCAGACCCATCAAACTGAGAAAGAGTTCATGGAAGGATCGTAATCTTGAGGTCGTGCGCAAGAAACAGAAGGAGAAAAAGAAGCTGGGACTGAGATAATCAATCTGTGCTGAATCTGTGGACTCTAATTGTGTGTGTGTGTCACCCAGGACTTGTTTAATGGAGTAGGAATCACTCACACTTCTGCAATAGTTGCAAATAAACAAGCATCAGCTTCTCATATGGCCCTTATTACTAATAAATTGACATTTATTTCCATGTGTAGTGTTACACACTGACCTCTCCCTCTCTGAGCATGCAGACAAATCATGCAAATTCTTGTTGAGAGATTTTTAAACGTATAAAGTGTGGTAATGAAACTGGTTTGGGTGTTGATAATGTCGGTTTAGGTTTTGTTTTTTGTTTTTAATTGGGTTTTTTTCAGATCTCTCAGAAGCAACAAACTTTAAAGTTCACCAAGACAGTTACGATTTTTGCTATATAAGTTGGATGTTTTAAGTAATATGTGTAAAAATGCAAATCTTCTTAATAAACTGAGCAATTTCTTTAGTTTAAATTCTAACATGTTTCTATTCTAAACAGTAAATGCCTCAACTCTGAAAACAACCACCAGGGGGCATCACTTAGTTGATATTTGGTCTTGAATGATAAATATTTTCGTAAATGTAAATAATGCATATAAATGTAAACACATAATTATATAAATACTGATAATGAATTATTTGGGAAAAGCTCTCGTACAGGAGGGGCTACTTGTTAAACGGTTTTCTCCTAACCGCACACGCCCACTTGCATGTATTTCTAAAAGACTCATTTCCTAAAGCTGGGGTGAAAAAAGCAGAAATGGCTCGTGCATCAACCTGTCTGACAAACAACTGAGAATATACACGCATCACAACAGCAAGAGAAAATGCACCATAGAGCCACATGTGAGTTTTCAATTCTTTATTAAAATTAGGACAACTCTTTATTTTTATTTTAATGCTATCTGTTTTCAGAGACCTGTTAAAAATCTGTGTACTGGTACACGGTGTATACATTGCATATTTGGTTATATGGTTTCCTATATTTGTTTGTTTAGTCACCATATTCATGCACAATTACAATATTTCCCAGGAATCCTGTGATATGTTACGTCATGTCTTATTGAAAGTACCTTGGAATATTTTGAGAAAAGTATGGTACTACTTGTGTTTACTACTTGTGCACAATGGTGCTCCAAGGTACTTAAAGAATACTAAAATATTTATTGTATTTTTTGTTTATAACTTAGTAGTGATTATGCATTTTATGATACTACTAAAAAACTACCAAGCTACTTAAAAGAATGCAATAGTATTTTCATTTTACACTCCGCAATAGTCATAAACCCAGTGTTTGTCTTAACAACATGAATCACCACAGATACTGGTGAAAAATGAGGGTCTCGTCATTTTAAAACTCATATTCAAGTTAAATTCTTGCTTTCATTATTTTTTTAATTCTACTGGATGACGATTGCGAGCCTCCGCCCATTGATCAGCGGCTTCCAGGCTTCCTTTTGTCCAACGGGCCACCTCAGTGGAGCATTCCATTCCGAAAGAGAGGGGGGAACAGCTTGGTTATGTTTTAGTACCTATTACTTTATACAGCAAACAACGCTGCTGTTTAAAGCAGCGGAAGTAGACGACGAAATTAGGTTCTACATAGTTCGCAACGCGTCGATACAGCTCGTAAAAACGGTCTCGACCGCGTTTGAGGAAAATGAGGCCGCCCACAAGTTGTTTTGGTAGCGGCGAAGAGCCCCTCAGTTCTACCAGCGAGCATAGAGAGGAGATGGGCGGGAGAACACGCGGGGACGATGCCGCTGTTCCCGGGAATCTGCTTGATTTGAGTCTACTGTCTGAGTAAATGTTTTTTTGGATGTTACAGTGGTGACATTATGTATCTGAGCGGGATTTTAGGAGTTGCCTGAGGGCTCGCTGGACCTTTCTTTCTCCTCCTCTTCCTCTTTTTGCTCTTTACTGGGGTTCTCCGCTCAAACGGTGCTCAGTTCTTGGCGTATGGTGGTGCTTCTGCACGATCCAGATTATTACCACACTATTGCGAAATAAAACCAGGATGTAAGGAAAAGCGTTGATGTGGGAAGGAACTTTGGAAACGCATCCTGATCCAAACACGGAGCCCTGCTGGTCCCTCCCGCCTAAGCTGGAGATAGGGATGGTGGTAAGTTGCATTTCTGTATTAAACCCTTCACAATCAGCCTCAGTGTTTATTGGTTTTCCACAGCAGACCATTTCAGCTGCCTCCACTTTCCTCCTACTGATTGAGTTGGTTGTATTGATGCTGTTGTTGCCATTAGTTACAAGATCAGCATCAGCAACACACTGCATCTGACAAACTGCTATTGTCCCTCATCTCATGTTGCTAGAAAGGGGTTCACTGTTTTTTTGGGGGGGTTTGAGCCCCTCCCCGCTAACCATTCCCACCCACCCAGCACTATTCCTTTGGGAGTACTCCTTTTCAGGGTTTAATTTCATTTATCTGCCATTGTGATGCGCTCATCATCAATATCCGTTTTTAGTTGACAAGCATATGCATCATCTTTTGTTTTGCTTGCATCATTATTTCTCATTCTGATCTAACAAAGACATATCTTGAAACTCCTTGTCCCATTGTAAATATTTCAGGTGGCAGGATACATGCGTTTAGACAGTCTACTGATGGTCTTTGAGTCGTCTAGACTAATGTTGTTGATCAAATTACTGTTTGCTCAGTGGTTTGTTTAAAAGCAGTGGACCTCCCGGTTCTTCCAGAGACTAACTGACAAACATGCTCACTTTGTTTAACCGAATGGCTTGATTTCTTGGGAAAGCACTGGTCTGTGTTAATGCTTACTCTGTCAACATTGACTAAAACAACCAGTCATCGGTTGAAATGCAGTGACGTGTAGTAAAAGTTCTTTGTACATCACCACAAAGAGTCGCAACAAGGGAACTATGATTTCGACATCTGAAGAGATGGGATGATTACATTCATTAAACCACCAACCAACCAACCAAATGTGTTTGTGGTGTCTTTTAGCAGTAGAGGTTCGACTGTTGCCTGAATCTATTTGCTTAAACGAATAGAAAACAATAGGAGTGGATGGTAAATATTAAAATATAAATATTAAAATGTAACTAAAAATTTAATCCGGGCTCAAATTTAAATAGATAAACATTTGCTGAGAATTAACCTAGGCAACCCAAGATGTAAATAAGTTTCTTTATCTGAAAAGATTTGGATAGTGAATGGGTGCCGTCAGAATTAAAGTCTAAAAAGCTGATAAAACACTACAATTATTCTCACATCGAGCTTCCATAAATACAGTGTTCTCTTTCCATGATATTGGTTTCTTTAAAGAGTAAAGAGGGAAATATGTACAGACCAATCAGTGTTCACAAATCAAAACTGTTATTGTGATGTTTTTTTATCAGCTGTTTGGACTCTCGTTCTGACAGCACCCACTCACTGCACAGGATGCACTGGTGAGCGAGTGATTTAATGCTAAACTTTAAATCTATAAGTTCTGTTCTAATTTAAAGAACAAACCCATCTACATCTTGGATGGCTTGGGGGGAGCAAATTTTCATTTTCGGGTGAGCGATTCCTTGTTTGACAGCCGTGTGCTTTAAAGAAGGAAAGGATGGGTTGGGACAGTTTGTATTTTTACCTGCACTGTTCATTTAAGTAGCCGTCTTAGTTTTAAGTCTGTGGACGTTAATTCTCCTTTATGTTAATTTGAGATCAGTGCTTTGTTAAGGTTGGGATTAGCGTGGGTTTGGTCAGACTTCAAAACGGCGCACGGCGAAAACTCGGGACTAGAGCGAGAGAGACGCTGGGTGTGATGAAGCACTAGGCGATCAAGGTGTTTAATTACCGCCACAGCATCCTGGTTTAGCGGAGATCATATGTAGGAACTTGGCAGTGAGTCTGTGGACGCTCCTGTCTGTAAGATTTACGATGGATGTTTGGAAGTCAGAAGGCTGTTCTTTTTCATTCTTGTGACAGCGTTGATTGGATTTTCCTGACACTGGCAATCATTTGGCAGCATGTGCAGTAGAAATCAATACAGTTTGACTCTAATGAGCTCTAAAGTTCCTCCTTGATGATAAATGTCTAGGTAGAGCTTGGCACAGCCCGCATGTGGGTTTTCTTCAAGCCCAGGCACAGTTTTCTCATTAATAATGAATATAAAGAGCATGGGCTGTATTCGAGAATGCATTTACTTTATGTAATAGACTAAAGCTTGGATATTAAACTAAGGTTACCAGTTCAAGCTTAAAGGGATAGTGCACCCACAAATGAAAATTACCCCATGATTTACTCACCCTCAAGCCATCCTAGGTGTTTAAGACTTTCTTTTTGCAGGTGAAATAAAAAATTTCCTGGCTGAATAGGGGTTGAGATTTTGAAGTAAAATATAGTGCATCCATCCATCCTAAAAAGTTGTGTTAATAAAGGCCTAATGAAGGGAATTGTTATTGTAGGAATAATATCTCTGTTTTAAACTTTATAAACCTAGCTTCCGTTAACTGTCACACTCATGTTAACGAAAGAATGGCGTTCAAGCAGATGATGTAGGTGTAGCATAAAAATTCCAATATTTGGGTTTTTGGAATAATCAACAATTGTTAAACGATAATCAACAATTGACAAAACACTTTGTTATTCCTAACTTGAAGCACTTTCTTTTTGCTGTGGAACATGAAACTGGATACAATGACGTCATACATGTATGCTAATTAATGTGATGTCACCTGCCACCACAAGTCTCTCAAACATTGAAGGGTATATTTGTAGAAAAAGCCAACAATACATTTGTACAGGTCAAAATTTTCCATTTTTCTTTTATGCCAAAAGTCATTACGATAAAAAAAGGAAAGAACATGTTCCATAAAGATATTTTGTAAATTTCCTACCATAACTATATAAAACGTTTTGATTAGTAAGATGTATTGCTATGGACTTCATTTGGACAACATTTCTTAATATGTTAACTTTTTGGACCCTCAGATATAATATTGCCAAATATTTTCCTAACCTAACAAACCATACAAAAGCTTATTTATTCAACTGTCAGGTCATGCGTAAATCTCAATTCCATCCCTTATGACTAGTTTTGTTGTCCAGGGTCCCTTATTTTGAGAATATTTGTGTCTACTTGTCACAGTTGTTTTTTTTCTTTTCTTCATACATTGGATGTAAATAGTCACAAAGTCTATTTGGTTGCCCGCATTTATCACAATATTAAGATATTTAAGATCTTTGTTTGTTTTCCATAAAAGGAAGACTTACAGGTTTGAAAGGTATTTAAATTTTTAGGTGTACTGTCCCTTTAACTGTTGTTTTAATCTCGTTGATCAGTGCTGGTATGTGATGTTTGTCAGTCTGAAAAGGTAGTCTTCGGTCTTTCAAAAAAAAGCAACAGCCCATTTGGAACCATAAAACCAGGATGGAAATTAAAAGGAGCCTATCAATATGCAAATACAGCCCCGCACGGAGACATGAATAGAGCATCACATGCTCATAACCTCAGAGAACATGCTGTTTGCATCAGAGACAGCTGTGTTATGCAACCTGTGCCTCCATCCTTCACTTCCACTTGGGCTGCTGCAATTACATAAAGATCGCCTGTATGTTAAAGACTAGAGAGAGAAGGCAGAGAGAAAGGGTAGACCCGTATAATGCCCGCCGTTCTTCATTTTCATCATTATCTCATCTGTTTCCTGTTTACCGCTCGAGCCGTGTGTCTCTAAGACACTTCCCCCGACTGCTCTTTTTCTCCTTGTATGAAAAGGTTCCCTTGCATCCCTTGAAATATATGATAATTTGGGATTTACTAACAATATGCTATTGCATTAGTGGTTGATAATGCTAAGGGGATGGTGTTGTGTGATTTAAATCTCAGAGGAAAAGTGGTCTTTGTAGTTCATTAAGACTCTGTTGGAGATGATTCCTTCATGATTCAGATGTTGAAGTCCTAAATTTACTCACCCTCTTGTTGCTCTAAACCCAATTATTCTTCTGTGAAATACAACGAGTTACAGGAAACGCATATGCATGTGCTTTTTCCATGCAACAAAACTGCTAGCTAAGATTTCATTCTCTTTTTAATGTGTTTTGTTATTAACATAGTGAAAATGTGTGATATTAGAAGTATTTAACTGAAATGGACTTTTTAGTGTTAAAATGTTATGCGTAAAGTCATCTGATTGTCATTTCATTTTGTTATCCCTTTTTTGGTATGTTTTGGTGTTTCTTTTGGTAGGCCATTTATTTCACTGTGTATGCAGTCTGAATAGATTTAACGCACCCATGAACATCTAGAACAGTGCCTCTATGTGCTTAAATCAGATGTATTAGTAGACATTTTGATGCACTAATCTTTGTTCTGCTGGGTGGAAAAAAAAAAACTTGGAAACATAACTTGTGTCTAGGAGAAAAATGACAAAAATGTCACACAGCAGCTTTGTTTAGGGATTGGCGATTTGGTAAAAATATATTGCAATTTTTTTTCAGGAATATCATGATTATTTGTCATGTTGGTAAGCAGTACAAGATATCAAAATCTAAAATAAAAAAGGAACATTTAGGCCAAAGTGGGCAAAGCTAAAAGTCATTATTTTCTTTGTTATTAAAAAATAAGAACATTACAAATGTACATAATATAAGCAGTGCTTTGTTTTTCAATAGCATTTAAGAAGTTGAATGAACAAACATAAAAATGAAACATAAGTTACCCTGCACTGTATAATTTCTACACTTGAAGCAGCTGTATTAAAGTCAAGACTCAAGAGCAGTGATTGATTTAACATTAAAGGCCAAAAAAGAAAACGTTGTCTTAATTTACTCACTCTCAAGTTGTTTTAAACCTGTAAGAGTTTATTTTTTCTTTTGCACATATGATATTTTGAAGAATGTGGGTAACCAAACAGTTACTGTCCCCAACGGGGAAGTCAAAAATAAATAAAAAATACTCAGTGGGGACCAGCCACAATTTGGTTACCCATATTTTTCTGAATTTCTTCTTTTGCACAAGAAAGAAATGAACACAGGTTTGAGACAACATGAGTAAATAAGAAAATACTAATTTTTGTTTGAACTTTTTCTTTAATGACAAAAGGCAACATGTTTAGGACTATTAATCTGCGTTTAATATACAGGCACATAGTTTTTCTTTCACTTTAGACATAACCAACTTTATTTATATGTAAGCCTTGTGTGTATTTGATCATATTAGTGCCAGTAATCAGACACTGTTTGACAGGCTTTTTTGTGTGTGCTCACTTCAGGTGTACATGTTAAAAAAAATCTCTTTGTGTTTCACAGAAGTTGGTTTTTAACAGAATTGGCATTATTTGAACTGTTCCTTTAAGATTCTGGATGTTTTAAATAGAACTAATATTTCATTCACATCAATTATTGAGCCCTGTAGCGGCCCTACAGTTATCCTGAATCATCAAATTGAGTGACTGGCAGGCATTTGAGTGATATATTCGTCTCCGCTTCATTTCCTGTCCAAACGTGAAGACATGACAGTGATGTTGTAGATTGGTAGCTTTGTATTTCTCTTGTGTTTTAAATTGTTCTCGCCTCAGGTCAGTGTCTGGGCTTCAAGCTCAAAGAAAATGTAAGATCTTAACAAAGGAACAAAGTGAAAGTGATACTTTGAAATGCCCGTGTGTTCACATGAAACGTTCTGCTAAAACCTACTCCAGTTTTAAGAGCTAATGCTCCATGACTGTAAATGACAAAGATGTGGGACAGCTGATGACTAGAGAGTCAGACTACAATTTTGGAAGCAAATTACTTAGTTTTTAAGGGAAACATTAATGTGCAGTCCCTGGACGGATGGTAAAAATAGTCATAACAAACACATGCTTCAAAATGCATAGAAAATTTTGACAATTTCCAAAAAGATTTACATCCGCTAAAAACAATATTCCTATAACCAAGATGAAATCCGTTTTGTAATATTTATTTGAAACAATTGGACATTAACAAATTAAGTGGTACGATCCAGGTTTTTAAATATAGGTTGTTAGTCAAGGAAGAACTTTTAGCTGGTTTTGTGGTAGATATTCTGTGGTATTACATTTTTCACGACCTGATCCAGAGCAGACGCAGCTGTGCCAATGACCTTTTTCCCAGGCTTCGATACGAGCCCTGATGGCCCTTGGCACTGATGCCCCTGGGGCAGATGACACAGAGTCACAGTTCAACCACGAGAGTCTTTCTGCCCTGTCAGCCTACATTTCTCATAGACTGTGACTCCTTCTTGCACATCTTTAGATTTTCTCACTGAATCTCACAGATTATTTTTAGGGCTAAGACCTCAGTCACTCTGTCATAAAAAATGATGTTGTAAGAGAGGATTTTATAGATGGTGTTTATCGGGCCTGTGCTGCATTGTTCCTGCTTTCTAAGTTTGTTGACAATATAAACATTTGGTTTGATGTTAAATTATTGGATACTAGAAAGTGTAAATAAGCCTGGAATTAACATTATTTACTTAACGTTATTTATTTTCTTTTCCAGAAATCATTCTAATGTGCTGATATACTGCTTAATAAATATTTCTGATTATTATTAATGTTGAAAAAGTAGTGCTGTTTATTTATTATTATTATTATTATCGTTGTTATTTACTATTACCGTTATACTAAAAAGCCAACAGTTTTATTCAGAAAGTTTCTTAAAGGCTGTTTTTCCAAGAAGAAAAAATGATGTTCTTGGGCAAATGTGACCCTGGACTATATATTTAGATTTAAATATATATTTGTAGCAATAAGCAAAATTACATTGAATGGGTCAAAAATGCACATTCAATGTAAATTATTTTATGCCCGAAAATCATGAATCGTGTTTCAATGAAGATATTTTTTAAGTGTGTGTGTGTATATATATTTTTTTTAAACTTTTTTTAAACTAAAAATATTTAAAAAATTTTTATTAGAATTTTTGATTAATAATATGCATTGCAAAGAGCTTCAATTGGACAACTTGATGATTTTCTCATTTTTTTTTTTTTTTTGCACCCTCAGATTCCACATATTCAAATAGTTATCTTAACCAAATATTGTCCTATTATAACAAACTATAAAACAATGGGAAGTGTATTTATTCTGAGGTCAGATGATGTATAAATCTCATTTTCTTTTGTAGCTTTTCATGAGTTGTGTGTTGAAATCATGTTTTCATTTTCAAAGAAAAATACTTAAAACAACAAACAATCATTTGTAGTTGTAATTGCAGATAAAAAAAAAACTAACTAATTATTTGTTTTAAAATGTTTTTGGTCAAGAACAAATTTTTTTAATGTTGGCAAAAGTAGTACTGGACTGAGCTACTAGTCTGAAAATGGTCCAGCAAAGAAAATCCTTATTGTTTAGCCTGTATGTGGAAGTATCTTTTCTTTCTCAGCTCATGTAAACTCTCTTCTCTGTGGTGGTATGTTGCATTTCCTCCGGTGGGTTTATGTTGTGGCTCAGCCTTTTCGTCACACTGCTCAGAGCTGAATTTAATGTCCGTGAGGTCTGTGTTTAACACAAAGGAAATGGTGAGTGTTTTTTTTTTTTTGTCTTAGACAGCCTATAGACTTTAGAGTGTGTTTCAACACAATCTTTAATTTCAGCCTCCCAAGTTTCCCATCACGTCATAGCCGCGCATTGGCTTCTGCGTTCAGCATAGAGCGGTTTTGCATTCTTCGCTACACTTCATTTATCTGTGTTTTATTCTGAATGAATGAAGTAAAAGCTCTAAAGCAGTCGCGGGTCCTGTAGAAGCAGCTGCTTTGAACTCGTGCCCAGAGGAACTTTGTGCCAACACAATTGGCCTTTGCCCACCCCCACCACTACAACTTACATGCCATACATCAGTATGTAGCTCTCTGTGGATGCTAACATGCTAACTTGTGAGTGTAATGATGTTTAACAAACCTTACATTTGTTTTTACACAGCTGATAATAATTCAACACACAAAAAAAATTGTCGTGCGCTTTTTTTTTTTCCAAACGCAAAAGTGGAATCAAGGCTGAATAAGTGAGCTTATTAGCTTCTTGTTTCAAAAATGAAAGTGGATGTTGATATACTGCGGAGAACTTTATGTAGTATTTAGTAAATAATAAATGCCTAATGCCTAATTTATTTACAATAATTAATTAATAATAACAATATTATTATTATTATTATTAATAACAAAATTAAATAAATTACTAATTTAAATTATAATAATTTAAATGCATTAACAATAAAAGAAAAAATAATCATAATATTTAACATTTAGCAAAAAATTATTTTTGATTTTCAGTTTTTAACATTTTTGAGGAAAATATTAGAGTAATATAAATCCAAACTTGAAGGCAACAATTTTAAAGTGCCCCTATTATGGGTTATGAAAGTTTCATATTTTGGTTTTGTTATACCCAAACAACAGGTTGACATGCATGCAAGGTGAAAAAACACTTTCAGTTTCATATATGCATTTATTTTTACCTTATTTGTAAAACAACTCCCTGTTTTCAATTTTTTTTCAGACCTACGCGAAATGACGAATTCATGCTATTGCGATCTGCTTGGAGTTTCACAGTGTTTCATTTTACCACTACCACTTATTCACTCAAATATGCTCATGCAAACAGACAAACGCTTTGTCTAACTACAGAGACGACTTCTCTCCCAGGCTCTCTCCATCATTTCCTCATTTTTTTTGTCGTCTTTTCTTCCTCCGACTCTCACGTGGCCCCAGCTGGGATGCAGAGAGAGTGTTTAGTATGCCGGCAGCGCTTCTGAGTCTTCCTGATTCTCCATAGAAAGCAGGACAGAACGTGAGAAGGGGGGCTACAGCGCCACAGTGGACTGTGGGAGCAGAGTTTCTAAGATCCGCTCCAGGAATGTCCATGATTCATTTGACCTTGCTTATACCCAATCCCCAGTTGTCCCTTGTCATCCCGGGCACATGAGCTCAGCCCTGTGCTAGAATCTAAGGGGAGTGTAGATGGAGGTTTCGGAGCAGTTGCTTCCCCGAGTGAGCGTTCAGGGACAGACGTGGATAGCAGGAGATCTATGAATGAGTCCTTTAGAGTGCTGGGGGTTGGGTGGGATCTTTAAGAAGAAGCCGAGGAAGGAGTAGGGGGGTCCAGGGGCCCTTAGAAGCCATGGGTGAATGGGAAGGCCAAGGCTGCTTTGTTCTGAGGTCGAAGGGCCGTGGGGGAGAATCGAACACAACAGGAATTTACAGGACCACATGAGGTGAGGGATGGAGAGGAAGTTCCTTACAGCATGGCAGAAATGAAAGGCAAGAAGGGAACCTTATGAAGTGCTTCTCAACTGGTGGGTCACGACCCAAAATTGAGACATTGATCTGTGCTGGGATAGTTGTGAAAATATGACTTCGAAACTAAAACAGTCTCTTTCCTTATGTCAAGTTCATAATTTTGTACAGTTTATGGGAATATTAAACATTTCAGTGTTAGATTTTAAGGATTTAAAGTTATTATTCTGTAATTGATCACTTCTTGATTTCTAATGTAAAATCCAGGTGTTGAAGGAAAACCAGTTGAGAAACATTGAAAAATAGTTTTTAATATTAGAATTTTATATGTTGTGACACCTTTGGTTCTCATATCAGATTTGAATGGTTGTAAATTAGCGAGAAAAGGTTATTTTGATAATCAGGTTATAACACAAAATTATAAATAGTAGTATTTAACAGCAAAATTGTGGTTAAAAAAATGCTTTGCAGGGATGTCTGCAAAACACTGTATTTGTAGTTGTACAAATCTCTGGACTCTTTTTTTGAATCTCGTTCTCGAGACTGAAACTGTCCAAATGAATTGATTCACTAAAATGAATCAGTCTGATTGAAAAACCAGGAATGTAAAACATCATAATTATCAGTTTAAAGTTAAAGCTTTTATTAAACTGTAAAAGTCCCATCAAAGTATTTCATTAGCCTACATGACATCCATATCTGGTTCTTGCCTGAAAAGAGTTGGTTCAGCCTCTCCCTATGCTTCTACCTTCCATTTCCAAATTTACTTGGTTCACCTTTCCACTAAAAGTACAGTAAAACAAATGGCACCATCACAATCCCATGATGTTCTTTAAAATAGCATGTAAATATGGTAGTCTTTCAGTGTCATGCGATCTGATATCATCACTTTAATATACTAGCACACAGTACTTCTTTGCAAGTGTAGGGTTACCGTCAGAACATTACATCTTACTGGAATATGCTCGCTTGGGCTTTTTCTGAAATGGCTTCCACAAACTGTGCATATAATCTGCCTTTTAATGGTCTTGTGAAAAAGCTGCTTAGTCTTGGAGATTTGGAGGTGGGGTTTTGGGATGTCGACTCTCCAAGACAATTGACAATAGCCTGTATAGCCTCTTCTGCTTGAGTGACTTAATGGCTGCTGTCCTATTGTACTGTTTCGAGGTCAGATCCAGGACACCTGCTGCGAGCAACAGCAACTGAAAAACAATGATCGTAATAGCAAGTTCCAGTTTGATGACATCTGAGGGTTGCGTTTTCCAGTCATTAGTTTTGTTAGCCATGTCAGCTTCTCCAAAATGATGTTTTGTTTACCAGAGCTTGTAAAGAGAGAATCAATGTGGATCAACGCAGATAGTGGTGTAAAAATGTAGCAACCTGAATTATCTGATGAAAATGGAATGCATTTTTCAAATTAATAATCAATTAACCTTTTTCTCAAATATTTAATTTGAATATGGCTGATTGCTCATTTATGATATTTAGATGATATTATTTTCCATTGATTTCAAACAAATTTGATTTTAAAATGTCAAGGAAAATATAGTAAAAACATTGTTAAAATAATTATGCATTTTTCACATTTCAGTAAGGAAAAATGATATTTTTACCTACATATATTTGTACTAAAATATTTTCATATTTAAAAATATAAAATGCCAAAAAGTGGCTTCTGTGAGCAATAGTGAATAATGATGCATTTGAATCTTTAGGTTAAAACAATTAGTTTGAATTGTTATGAGATTCATGCTGTCGTTTAATTTTATACGAACCATACAGTAGATTGAGGTCAGTAGGTCAGTATGATTATTATTAATTTAATTTATTTATTTTACTTTCAGTTTTGATCAATTTAATGAATCCTTGCTAAATTAAAAACGTACTTCAGACTTTAAAATTAAAGTGTATATATTAGGGTTGTAAGGATACGCACTGTTCGGTCTTTCGGTTCTGTACGCATTACAAACCGAACGATTCAGACTAATACTTTTATATTTTGAAATATATAGTATAAATAAAATGTTATGTTTTTCCTCTAACACATCTACTACGTACGCACACGCTGATCACACTACAAACAATACAATGCTGTAATGCTATAAGAAATTAAAAAAAAAGATTAATACATTTACCTTCAGTCTATGATTAGCTCACCTCTCCTCTTATCTGAAAAGTCTTTTTGGGTCGTTCGTTCAAAACATGACGTGACAGCCGCATAAGCCGGAAAGAGAATTGATTAGGTCATCGAGTCTTTCGGGTTGTTCGTTTTTTTGGCTCATGGTGCTATCACGTTATGAAAGAATGACTCAAACCCAAAGAACTGGATACAGATGAACTAATTCCAGTAGTCTAGACTGAACGAATCACTCCCCGAGAGGACTCGGTGTCACATAAAAGATTCGTTCAAAATGAAGGAATCGTTCCAAGAACGACCCATCACTAACGAAAACTAGAAACACGCAAATTACAAACTACCCCGTGGCATTCAGGCAGGCATTTCCAACTGATTTGAACAGGGCAAAACAATCGTTCGGTAACATTTATAGCCGTGGATTTTAATGCGGGATTTAAGAAAATGCTAAATGTTATTGAGCCCTCCTAGCACTCCTAGATTGTGACCTTCTTTAGCTGAAGCACAACAGCGGCCCGTGTGTTGAAGACTCGATCTGTGCTGTCTGAAGAAAATGTGGACACTCATCTTTCTGAACTTAAAAAAAAACAAATAATAATAAAAAACGTAAAAATTGATTATTGAAATAAAAAAAAACACCAAAAAAAGGTTCTTTTCTTTCTATTAGTTTATAGCTACTACAACATTACATTTAATTTTTTTTAAAAGTAGCATTTGGTTTTGGTTATAAAGGAGGTTTTGTTTTATTTAAAACCCCAGAAGATATGTGAAGTATACTGTAGCTCCATTGTTGTTCAAAGTAAAAGAAAAAAAAACAAGATCATACTTTTATGTTAGTTTTAATAAATAAAAATGTGAAAAAAACCCTTTTTTTTGTCTTTTTTTTTTTGATGTATCGAAAACGCAGCGAACCGTGATTTTTTTTGTGAACCGTTACACTCCTTGTATATATAATATATATAGTAAATAGCACAATAACTAAATCAAATAATGAATAAAATTATTGAATTGAATCATTATCAGATCCAATATTTACATCCCTGCTCTCAAGGTCAGGCACCGTAGTGCTTTATGTACTTGGGTGTGTGTGTGTGTGTGTGTGTATACAGCAGAACTACTCATGATCTGACAGCACAGAGAGACGGCGGGAGGGAGTTACCATAATAGTGTGTGTGACCCATTTATCCAGCGTACCTACAGGCAGACTTAACAACGTGTGCTTTGCTGGACGCGGCTCGGCTGTGCGTTTCTAGCGTGGTTGTTACCACGAACACCTCAAACACTGTGTGACACTTACACAAACCCAGCCCTCTGTTCGTTTGAATATTTCTCTGTCTCTACTTCCATCCTGGTTTCTTTATTTAACAACCATTTGGTTTCACCCTTCACACACACACACACACACACGCTGAGCCTTTCTTCATGGCCAAAGCCAGCGCTGTTACTATAGAGACGCTGCCCACATGATGGTACGGACTTTGACAGCACGACTTCTCTATAATAAGCCTCTCTTGCACTTCTCCGTATCAACACAATTCGGGTACGTTCAAACGACAGCTGACAGTGTTACTATGGTGACCCACAACCATCCGCTTAGTTAAAATGTACTTGTACTACAGGCTACTACATTTGTGTTTGAATAGCATGAGGTAATGCCTGTTTTTGGATGATACAACACTTTAAGAAATAAAGGCTTGTTTTTTTTTTAGCTTCTGTTACAGTCTTATATCAATTTTGTAACAGTCAAAGATTGCTGTGCATATATTGAATTTCTATTTTATTTTATTTTTTTATTTATCTAGTAAGACTTTCTTTTTTTGTTATTTCATATTTTATTTTCATTTTATTTTATAATAGCATTGATGGATGAATATTTTTTTTATGTTATATATATTCAGTTTTTTTTCTCTTTATTAATGTTTAACAAAAAATACTAACTTCAGACTTATGAATGTTAATATATATCTCAAAAGTATATTAATGTCAACCAGCCCTAATTATGAATTATGACCAAACTCATCAAATTAAACTTAAATAATAATAAATAAAAAAAATAAAAAATATATATATCATTTATTTATTTTAATTACATAATAATTATTATGTTTATAATGTGTGTGTGTATATATATAATTATTATATATTTATATATATATATTAAAAAGAAAATAATAACTATGATTTATTATTTATTTTTTGCTTGGATGGATGACAAGTTCCTTTTATTTGCTTTCATTTTATTTTATATGTTTATTATTATTTAATGGATTTTTGTACAGCATATTATCAGCCAAGCCAAGCAATAGACTGATATGTTCATCTTTACTACGTTTTTGAGATTATCAGATGCTAACCATTTCTACCTTACCTTCTGTCTTAATGCTTCCTATTTTTTTTTTTTTTTTTTTGTGAACTTTAAATAATGCATAAAATGAGTGCTTTTTTTAACTAATCTGCCTTTTGCTGTTGTTTTTCAAATCAATTTTTTCTTTATTTTTGGCTGTTTGAAGAGTAAGACCTGAATGCGCTCCAAACAACTACATGAACACACAAGCAATGGTACATGTTGCACTGTCAGCATTACTGCAAGAAGCACTATGGCACAAATTAGGATAAACGAACGCCATCTGTGGTTCGTTTTCTCTTTCGGTAGAGCTAATGTCGTTCGCGGAGCTCCGGTTTAAAGATATTCTTGCTGAGAAAGTTAGTTAAACTATATACAGACAGAGGTTTGTTGTAACTCAATAAAGCGTGTGTACTATGTAGAACGGATCAGCGTGCTTGCAGTGCCTCGGCCAAGCGTTCATGTTTTGTGTACATAAGTAGGCTTGTGGCCTTAAAGTCTTTGTTAACTGGCTGAACTTGGCGCAACTCTCTCACAGGCAGAAAAATGCTTCTTAGAAAAACACAGTTCATTCCGACATCACTCGTTGCCATGGTTGCAGAATACTCCCCATACCAGAGAATTCCTGCCCGGAGGTCTGATAGATTCTTTGCGTTTGTTTACTGCAGTCTGCAGTTCGGCTCTACATGAGACTGACCTCGTAAAGCACAAGGCATTTCACATCACTACAGGAGTTCATTTACATGTTAGCTAAAGACATACTCTTAAAATCTTTCATGCACTGCTTTTATTTCTCTTTCTGGCCAGGCTAAACATATAAATGTCAGGATAGTTATTGTGGTACTAAAATCCAGTTTTAAACATCAAAAGGTAAAACCTCAGCTTGAGGTTAAGTACTGAAAAACAAAACAAGTGTCCACTAGTTGCGCATTTAAGCTGATGCAATATGTCTTCCCATCTTCACTGCTCTTGCTGTTATCATGCTGGCTCATTCATGCATTTTCATAATCCACAGTGTTTGGGTTATGGCAGCGTCGTCTTGTGTGTTTGAGATTACAGTGCAGACTCATGGCTGACATTAAATGGCCTTTATTCTCCTTTTCTGTGTCAAGTGTCAGGACCCCAGTGGGTTCGGAAATGCGCCATGTTTGTGAGAACGATGAGCCTGGCAGACATGTCCGGTAAGTGACGCTCCGCAGCCAAGCGCACTTCACGCACAGGATGGGATCAACTCTGACACCATTTCTGCAATTATGAACTGAGCGAGAAGAGCAGTAAACTGATAAAATGCTGCATTAAAGATGATTCAGATGCATTTGGCGAACTGCAGTGTTTGAACCCATCCTCTTAACTGTGCATGTCGCTTTTACCTTACTGGGTCTCATTCACCCAAAATTGTGAATTTTTACTGTGATTTGTTGATCAATCCAGAATATTCTAAATGAGCAAGGGGCTTTCTTCATAAAGTTATTAGAATAATAAATGCCATATCCATATAAAGGCTTTTGTACAACCTCAAAAATATACCTTAAGTGACCCTAAAATAAGCTTATTTGGTAACAACTTTTATGTTATACCTATTAGTTGCTTATTAGCATGCATATTACTAGAATATTAGCCATTTATTAAACGCATATTAATGCCATATTTTAATCTACATGACCTTTATTCTAAATTCCGAATCCTGACCAATACCTAAACTTAAAGGAATTGTTCACCCAGAAATTAAACTACTTGAGGGTGATGACAGAGTTTTCATTTTTGTGCGAACTGTTCCTTTAACAACTACCTTACTAACTATTAATAAGTAGAAAATTAAGAATTTATTGAGGGAAAGGTCTTAGTTAATAGTTATCAAGCGTTATCTATTCTAAAGTGTTGCCGTTTAATTTTCGAAGCTACAAATGTTCTGTAATGTAATTAGTGTTATTTTTAATAAAACCGGCTAAAACAGTGGTTAAATGAAAGATTTGTGAATGAGACTCATGTCTGTGTGCTGTGCATGTTCCTGATCTGTGTCAGTTTACCGCCTTTTCCTTCTGTATCTTACTTTGAATGTCTGACTGAGCTGGAACAGCCCTTGTTTGCGAGTTGTCTGTGCGTATCTTCTGGAAAGCAGGTGGAAAGACAGGTAAACTGTGCATATAATCCACTGGAAATGATTATTGGATGACTAGGCTTTGAGTGGTCAGGACTTGGAGGGATAAGTGATCTAATACTTAAGATCTCAGTGAAATCAAAACTGACCCAGTTTACTTTCTTAATGCATATTGTGTCTTATTGATCAGCGTTTTGCTGTTGTCGTCCTTATTATGTAACTACTATTCATCAAACTATTGGTCCCATTCAGATATATAGCACCATATTTTTTAATCTCAAGTCATTCAACCAACAGTTTAAGCAAAGGATGCACGATTTGTGAAGGAAATCTAGTTTTTCTGATGAAAAATTGTGATTTACAAAATCAAGGTTCGCTGTGTATGTTTATACGGCTGCACAATATGGTGAAAATCTTGTGATGTAGTTTTAAAACAATAATAGTTGTTATTATTATTACTAAATAAAAACAAAATAAGAACATTTTCACTGTAAATGAAACAAAAATAAATAAAAAGTTGTAAATAATGCTTTATTTTTCATCACAACTGTAAAAAAATTGAATAATATTAATAGCTGAGCTAATATTTATAGCTGTCTTCGTATAGCATTTTTATTGAATTGCATCCTTTTAGATGAGCACACTAAGCCATATTGCAATTTTGGTTATATTTCGAATGATGGTGCAACCCTAGTTTAAACTGGGACTTATTTATATGTCAGGACACACCTAAATAAGAGAGCCTGAACATCCCTAACATGTCCAAAAACGTGTGGCGAGAACGGCACAAATGCTCTGTCATACGAGCAGCCCTTCTCTTTCTGTGAACAGCTGAGGAGTTACTGAGGCCTGGCGTTAACCCAGCGTTCAGATCGCCACATCAAATATTCAACAGGTTCCTCTGAACGTGAGCTTTTTGTGTGTCTGAGATGGTCAGAAAGGCGAGATAGACGAGTAAGTGAAGAAAGAGTGCGTTTATGCTTATGGGAATCTCCAAAGAAAACCCACTTATCTGTGGAGGGTCCGGCCGCAGGAGAACGAGCTCGGACGCATCCGAATCGGTGAAGCGATGACGTAGAGGAGGTGATGACAGCTAAAGTGTGGCTAGTACTCGACCTTGTTTACCTCCGTAGTTCTGCCTCACGGATTCAACAACAGAAGAAATGTTCAAGAGGAAGAGAATGCTCAAGGTATGAAGCAAACTGAGAGCAAGGAAGATATTTGAACTAGTGGAAATAGTTTCCTAGTTGGCTTAATTGGTTAGGGTAATGCATTATAAATTTGTGTGCTTTTATGTTTTAAAGATTTGAATTAGCTGACAAGAGCAGCTTACTCTGTGTTGTGTTCATCAGCGTCTGTCAGAGAAACATAAACCAGTCATGGAGAACACGTATGAGGTTACCGCAAAAGAAACTGCATGGATTGGCCAGCTTTACTGACTGGTTAAGAAGGTTTTGTTGGCTAGTGCAAGTTATGCCTACTTTTTTTTTGTACAGCAGAGAAGAGATGCTGTAGGTGAATGCGGTGGATTAGCTTGTTTCCATCCCTGGTTTATCTCAGGTGAACCCGTATCCCAGGTGTGGTGTTTGCTGTAAATCCTACCGCAGGTCCGCCAGGTGCGTGTTTGCATAACATCACTGCGGCCTTGGTTAAAACCAGCTGCGTTTACTGTCGCTAAACACAGTAATACCCGCAGCAGTGTACAAGGAACACTTGAAGGTTGAAATGTAGCCGTTATTATCTGTTGAATAAAAGCTTATTGCCTCTTTGGAGATCCAGGCGTTTTGTTCTGCAGCTGGACGGGCAAGTCTTGTGGTTTCAGCATACATTGTGAAACTTGGACCAGTTAATTGAGTTGAATTAGTTAAATAATCTGTAGCATTCAACTTTGATTCAAAAATTGAGTTTGTCTTTGTCAAGGAAGCAATATTTTGGTGTTCTTATACTTTGTTTTAGGCATGTTTTACTGTAATATGCTATATAGACTATTGTACAAAAGCCTGTAAGATTTTAAGAAATATTTATAAATACACATGTCATGCTCACCAAGGCTCCGTTAATTACAAAAACAAAAATAGGGTAAAATCATATTATTACAATTTAAAATAGCAGTTTTCTACTTTATATAGCTTTAAATGTCATGTATTTCTGTGATGCAAAGCTGCATTTTCAGCATCATTACTTCAGTCTTCACACAGAAAAATAAGGGTTTAAAATTGTTTCTTTTTTGAGTACAACAGCTTTTCCCTTGGAACAGTAAGGTCATATGTGTACCTTTTTTACTCCTAATAGTTACGTTTTAGATCTTTAGAGCAGTAAAACATAACCTTAAGGTATTAATATGTACCTATGA
>JAUMHP010000070.1:17838552-17851016 GCA_032361065.1 Enteromius trimaculatus | reverse complement strand
TAGAAGAAAAAAAATATATATATATATATAAAAAAAAATATATATATAAATTTAATAATATTATATATATAAATTTAATAATATTATATATATAAATTTATATATATATTTTTATCTACAATTTTTTTTACAGTAAATATAATCAAAATCTCTATTTTATGTGTGTATGTGTGTATATATATATATATATATATATATATATATATATAAAGAGAGATTTTTATTTATTTATATTAGATATTAAAAAATATAAAAATGCTATTTCTAAAGTTTGTACACATTATTAAGAAATAGAAAGAAATTAGAAAATAAGTTGACATAAGTATCTCATATGTTGTATGTTGCAAACCCATCAAAATAAAGCGTTGAAATCTCTTTAAGCAGACAGTCTACTAATGCACTAATGACTGCTAGTTGACATGTAGTTGCAGGTAGAATGAAAATCTAAGTAATGTGTTAACAATATTTATCATTAGAAGATTCATGTTTTGATGCTCTTATCACTTTCTGTGCACTGCTGTCAATCACAAACCTCATATCTGATCCTCATTTTGCATAGTGGCTTAAAAATGGATCACGCTAGTGGTCAAAGTGTGAAGTCGCTTGGCTTTTCTAAATGAGGTCAGCGAATGACTGTCCCAGTCGCTTCACAAGCTGCTTCCTGCTCCCTTAGTAGTTTTCTTAGTTTGATTTGAACATTAAAATCAAAGTGATTTGCTTAAAATCTTACAAATCCTCAGAGAATCATCTGTGTAATATCACTGCTGATCTTTTTAAATCTATTTTCTCCTAATGTTTATGTTGATTGCATTGAATTGCCAATTGATGCATACGTTTGCTCTTGAAACAGGGATGATTTTGATCATTGTGTTGTTGAACGAACCCATCAGAATCCATCATAATAACTGTTTCTTCTGTATTCTGATTCCCCGTACTTCAGGCTCGAAGCACTGATAATCTGGACAGTTCTGGGGAGCCTGGGACCCGATCGGTGGGAACCACAGCCAACTTGAAGGGGAAGATGAGCAAAAGGTGAAAATCCTGTGAAATATTTAAAAAAAAAAAACCAAATTCTCTGTGTTTCATTTTAATTTTGAATTATAAAACAATTTAAGAATTTGTTAAAATTTAACAATAATTATGCGTTTTATTTTATTAGAAATTTACTTTTAATTTTTTCTGGTTTGCTTTCTATTTTTGGTTGAATGCAAATCTTTTAAATCATAATCAAATAAAATTTGAGCAGTTTCTTTAATTTTTTTTGACAAACAATGAACAAAACAGATGCTTATTAGGAACATTTCTATAACCTTATTTTAAAATAATATTTGGTCCCACTTTATATTATGTGGCCTTAAAGGAACACTCCACTTTTTTTTCCTTTAACTACTGTGTACTTAATAATTTGGTACAATTCACTTATTTTGTACATACATGTTGTTACATTGTGCAAATTTGTTTTAAATACCTGTATGTAATTACATCTGTAATTAATTTCTGTAATTACATTTATAATTGCACAGTTGACATCTCCCTTACACTTTAACCCACCCTTAAACCCAACCATACCACAAAACCTGTCCCTAACCTTTCCCGGATCCCACTTCAATAGCAGCAGAAGTGTTTTGCAATACAGTATGAACACAATTAGTACGCTGTTGTTATTTTTGATCTAAATACATAGTAGTTAAGGCCACCTAATATAAAGTGGGACCTAATCTTTCAATAGAGCAGCTCTTGGGATCCTCATATAAGACGACAGACACTAAAAAGTTGTGTAGTAGTCTACTTGTGTTGTAGACATGTATGCTTTGTATTTCAATAGTAGTGTTTTAGCAGTTTATAGCATAAGTGTATAGCCTTTTGATATATTTAACCAATCTCTGCCAAATTCCTTGACATTCCACAGTACATTCCATATTTATGACAATTCTTTTTTGCATTGGAAATCATAGGGCTCTGTTCTAAACTAAAACCACGTCCACTTGAATTGTATCCAGGACCCTCAAACTGAGGTGTGGACCAAGCCACTGAAATGAGAAGTACAACAGCCTTACAGGATTTAGACACAAAAGAGATTAACTATATTTCAGTGTAACAGTTCCTGAAGTGAAGGGCCATGTTACTGTCAGCATTGTAGCTCAGAAACTGAGCTCAGCTTCAGCTTTGACAAGCTCTGAACACGCTGTAAAACAGGAAGAACTGAGTTTCACTTCCCCCTGAAATAACTGATAATGGGATGCAAAGTTTCTCAGCGGTGTCCATGTGTAGCTTACTGAAAGCTGCCCTAGAGAGCTTCTACATTTGTTGGAACTCGAAAATACAAATTAGAGCTGAAGGAAATGTTCATAGTACTGTCCTGGGCAAAACTTGCTATAATGACAAATTTGATTAAACAGATGAGTTTTTCTTTGCTTGTAAACAGAAAAGCATACAGCATATGATATGTTAACAAATTTAATCTAATAATTGTGGTTCCAGGCTTTCTGTTGTGAAAGGTCACTTCCCCAAGCTTGTTGACTGTGCCCACTTTCACTATGAAAATGTGGACTTCGGTTCTATCGAGGTAAGAGCTTGTCTTTTAAGCAGAAGTTTGATAGCTCCCCACTAACACGTTATAAAAATGCATTGTTATTTGTTATTTGCATGCAAAATTTGTTCTTTGGTGGACATTGATGCATAAATATAATTATATTTAATTTATTTATTTTAAATGTATTTAATTAATTTATTCAACTTGTTATTATTTTGATTATTCATATTATTGTTTTGCACATAAGAAGGTGTGTTATGATACCTAAAATATTGCAGGCATTAATATTTATTTAAAACATGTTAGAAGTAAAAAAAAAAAGACCATTTATCGGGAATGAAGTAGAAGATTTAAAGCTACAATATTAATATTATGTTGCCCTGCCCAAGTGACCTTTAGAAATGTGGTTTCCTTTTTGCATTTTTATGAAAAATAGCATCTAAATTGTCCACAGGAAGACCAAGAATATCTATTTTAATAAGTATAAAAGCTTTTTTGTTTGTGGTTTAATGATGTGCATGTTCAGTTGTCAATATGCATCACAGGTAGTGTTTAACATTTAGAGTTAAACAAGTAGATATCAGCATACAGACAGAGCATCTTCAGGAATGATGCAGCTTTTTGATTTGTGACCTTCAATAACACACACACACACACACACACACATATATTCAGATTCTGTTTGTGTGCTCTGATAGGGAAGAGGAAACAATTACTTATACTTGATTCACAGATGCAGTATGTCAGAGTTCTTCTCCTAAAAACCGCCAGCCACAAAGTGCTTTAAGCTTGTCTAAAATCTGTGATTCATTTAAGATTTACAGCCATAATGATAGACATTCATTCTCAAAATGTAATTCCGTGTCCCTGTGGCATTGCTTTGTGTGTTTGTGATGCATTTTGTGTTTATAATGGCAGAGCACTGTATATACACACACACACACACTTGAGAGCACCTGGAGCACACTGACCGCACAGCATGACTGGAGTGGGAGTCCGTCTCATTAGTGTTGAAAACCCCCTGAAGACAAAAATAAAAGCCCTTTACATGTTTTTTACTCTGACCCTGTGAAGCAGAAAGGGTCTCTGCAGTTCTTCTGTTCTTACAATACAGTATTTTTTTGGCCATTTGCCATACCAGTACCATGTTTTGTTTTTTTTTCATCTTTGAAATGCGATGGTACACTACATGACTATGGTTATATATATTTAAATGCTCTCCAGGGCTACATTTGTTTGATTGTTTACATATATATGTTTTAAGTGTCACATAATCGTTCAGAAATCATTGTAAGATTCATTTGCTACTGAAGAGACATTTATTCGCATTATCAGTGTTGCTCTGCTGATTTATATTTAATGTCTCCTTGCAGAAAAAATCTAAAAATAAATTAATAAATATATGTACTGTCTCCAGAAACATAAGTGTTCTGTATGAAACAGTAAGTAGCTTTGAATAAAAGTGAGCGGCTGTAATCTCGCTGATTACAGTTGTCAAAGCAATGAGGAAGTATGCATGCTACATGGATATGAAACAACATTTTGGTGACTAAATTATTGTTAAGGGATGTTCCCAGCTTCTCATAAACAGTCATGTGTTTGAAAGGAGCTGTATCAACAAATGTGAGGAACAAGCAATTTTCTAGTAATATATTTTTGTCCCGACAGAAAGCCATATTACGATTAGTGCAATTCGGGACATTTGTCGTTACTTTCTACTCGTTTCAACATTTCAGAGAAATTAAACATGCAAAGTGAAACAGAATGCCTCTTGAAATTGGATTTATACAATATCATGAATGCACATGAATGCATAATTGCATTGGGATGCAGGTGCATGATAAATACAACGCCCATATTTAATGAACTTGTCAGATCGGGATCATTGAACACAAAACGCCTAATTTATGCAAGTGCCCAACTAATCGCTTAACCAAACCAACATACCATGTGGTGATAGTGGAAACATGCAGTCTTAAATGATGATGCATGAACAGTCACTTTAAATGTTGATGCGAACTTGAACTTCTTCGCACTTTCATGAATTAATGTCTGCTCTTTACACCTTCAGCTTCAGTTTGCCAATGAGCAGAGCGATGCCAGCTGGACCTCGGGCAGTGCCAAAGATCTGGTTTTCCTCGTGCAGGTGTCCTGCCAGGTGAGTGGGCACACATGCCCCAGTCAGCGCTAATAATAAACACCCCCTTCCTGCCTTCAAATAAAAACACTGTATCAAACGTGAAAGAATTCAGTGCATCTTCTTCTCTTCTGTTGGCATGTAGTTTGTTGACTTCCCCCTCCTCTCTCTGCCCCTCTTTCCCCATCTCTCTCTTGCTGAAATCTAGGGTAAGACGTGGATGGTGCGGCGTTCATACGAAGAGTTCCGGACATTGGATGCCCACCTGCATCAGTGCATTTACGACCGCCGTTACTCACAGCTCTTGGCCCTTCCTGCCCTCTGTGAGATCGGAGACCAGGTGGAGGTGAGCTCAACTACGCTGGATACTAATGTTTTTCTTATTTAGCTTCATCGTAGCTCATGTGGCACCGCTAACTGAGTTAGCTGCTCTGTATTGAGGTCGTCGGCCAGTTATGGAGGTGGGTGCCTGGACCCTTAGGGACAGGGCTAAAAAGGAATACACTTTGTCATCATTCACATGTCACTATTATTTGTTTTTCATTTATCACGTGATTTAAATATAGTTTGGATTCAATAAGATTTTGTAGTGTTTTTGAAAGAAGTTTTTTACACTCAGCCTGTTTTTATCTGTTCAAAAACACAGTAAAATGTAATATTGAGAAATCTTATTACAATTTAAAATAACTTGTTTTCTATTTTAAAATGTTAAAATGTAATTTTCTTACTTAGATGACAAAGCTACATTTTCAGCATCATTACCCCAGTCTTTAGTGTCACATGGAAACCATTTTATTTTGCTGCTCAATAAACATTTTTTGAACGTTCAGAACATTTCTAAATTTTTTATTATTATTATTTTTTAGAATTTATTTTTCTTTGGTGAATGCAAAAGTTCAAAAGAACATTTGAAATCTAAGTCTTTTAAAACATAAATGTACTAACACTTTCAATTAATGTATTGCATCCTTAATCAAATTAAAGTTTGTTTTGTTTTTTAAACAAACTGACCTGAATCTTTCATAAAACTTTATTACAGACACTAGATCCGAATGTAAAAAAGACAATAGGACAAAATATACAAATCATTGCATCTATCACACCTAATGAGTTACAAAATAAAGCAATACCAAAAAAAGTTTCATTTGAACAGTAAGTGTGACTTTAAGTTGAGCTTAACATGCATGTTGTTCACGCAGATCTTCACACCACTGTTGTCGGAGTATCTGAACCGTCTCTCCATGATCGTGGATAATAAGTTGAACTGTGGGCCGGTTCTCAGCTGGATGGAGGTAAGAGACAAGCAAAGCAAAGTTGGGATTGCAAACATACCTTAGAGCAGATAAGAACTGCAATTTGGAAGTATGTCGAAATTAAATGTATTTAAAGGGACAGTTCACCCCCATGACTTCCCAAGCCTGTTTGTGTATCTTTCTTCTATGGAATACAAAAGATACTTTAAAGAGCGTTGAAAAACCAAACAATGTTGAAGCCCATTGAGTTCCATTGTATGTCCAAAAAAACAGACATTTCTGAAAATATCTTATTTTTGAAACGACATAAGCATAAAATTATGTGAAATTATGCATGTATCACAGGCAACAACCCCCCCCCCTCCCCACACACACACATACCTTTTTGTAAAAAAAAAAAAAAGTTTTGTTAAAATAAATTTGATGAATTTTGCTTTCAAATTTCGACGACCTGAAGTCGTGCAATATTACAGTTAATGGATTTTTGACTCTCTACAGATTGACAACCATGGCAACAGGTTCCTGCTGAAAGAAGAAGCGTCTTTAAACGTCCCTGCCATCGCTGCTGCTCACGTCATCAAGCGCTACACTGCTCAAGCTAGCGATGAGATCTCCATTGAGGTATTCAGACCACTTATTGTTGATGTAACAGTACTTTGAGATTGGAAATATGAAAGCTTTCAGTGTTGCACATCAAAGTACAGCATAAACTCCAAACTCTTCCAGAAGACCTTGTACCTAGTTTGTTCTCTCTTTTTCACGTCTTGTCCTTATTCTGCACATGCATGCACAGCCTGCCTGGTCCTGGGACACTGTTTCGTTCTCTCTGCTCTTCCTCCGTCATGTCTATTCCTGTCCCCCCTCCCTATACGCTGCTCCATATACAGCGACACTTTCTGGGCCAGAGAATGGGGTGACCCAAGCTTAGAACACATTGAGGCCCCTTTTCTTTCTCCGTCTCTCTCTTTCTTTCTCTCTGTCTGTCTGTCTGTCACACTTCACTTCCTTAGCATACATATGACATCATTTTTTAAACTGATCTATCTAGCTAGCTTTAACCACATGGCGTGACCATAAAAACCTCTCCAAAACCCCTTGCAACCACCTAGAAATGCCTTACTACTTTGCCAAGCACTTTAGCGACCATTTGCTGTGTTTGTTGATCTGTCTGTATTTTCATATTTAGGTAAGGCTTTTAAAGCCAAAATCACCATTTATTTGGACATTGGGTTATTTGGCCATTAGGTTCTCTCTCGTTCTTTCTTCTTTTCTCTCATCCGAGACTTAATGCTTTCTCTTTCTGCTCTCAACTGAGAAATAGGAACGAATATTTTTTCCCTTCCTCTTTTTTTTTTTTTTTTTTAATTTGGGTCATATATTTCGGCACGCAACAGTGCTTTTGAATAGAGATTTTAATCTGATTGTGAGCGGATGCTGTTGAGAATATATGAAGTGTTTTGTCTGCAGTGCACATACAGTAATTGTTGCCGTTGACGTGCTTGTGGTTGATCATCATCCTGTACTGTGCTAATATACTTTCATGAAGAGTTTTTGATGGTTTCAATGCACAATTAATTTGCATGTTTGTTGTTAGGTGTGTGTGTGTCTGTTTGCATGCTAATCGCTTGGATGCGTCTTTCTTCCTCTTTCTAAAGGTTGGTGATATTTTGTCAGTGATTGACATGCCACCCAAAGAGGACACCACATGGTGGAGAGGAAAACATGGATTCCAGGTACCGAAATTTAGGATCTGATTTTGGGCCATCTTCAGTTAGAATGTAAAGTTTGAGCGCAGCTTTCCTCTTTCCTTTCTTCAGGTTGGCTTCTTTCCCAGTGAATGTGTGGAATTAATCAATGAGAAGTTGCCACAGTCGGTCAGCGCTCCTGCCAGTAAGCAAGGTACCATACACGCGGTCTTCTTCGGTATCAAGAGATCAGGATGGTTCTGGAAGTAGAAATGCTTTTTAAATTCTCTATAGCAAAATCGATTGAGAAATGTACTTCCAGAACCAATATTTCAGAAAAAATGTTCTGTAACTTTTTTTTGCTGGTTTATCAACGTTTTAATATACATCATTTGGTTTATCATCTTTATTAGGTTTTTCAGAGGTGGATACTTCGGGCTCCAAACCTGGTGTTACCAACTCGACTGGGCCTTCCTCTCCAACATCAGGTATGACTAAATAATGTGTTTGTTTCTTTTTTTACTTTTTACTTTTTTTTTTTTATTAGTCACAATAAGTAGTTGCAATTAGGGCTGGGCATGGTATTAAAGTCACAATGAAACATACAGCCGAGTGTATCGAAATAGAAAATAATGTAGGACAGGGATGTGATCATGTGCATCAGTTCTTGATTAAATCGTACTCAAATGTGGAACCAAATAAGGGGAGAACTTACAGGAGCAGGTTTAAGCAGATCAACTGATTGAAGTCCTGTATATGTCGTATGCAAGTACGGCCGATAAGAAGTTATGGCAGTTTAATTAAATGGTACAGTTTCAAAACAAGCTGGCCATAGAAGTCATATATATTGTTCACAATAAGATATTTAAATTGCATTTAGAAAATAGATAGATTTCATGTCAGGTAATTTCATCTGTGTACCTTATTGTATCTGCATTACCACTGTAGATGTGCTATATTTTTGCAGAGTTCATGGAGTCTCGGTGTCTGTTACTTAACTTGTATAAAACTGTTGCACCACAAGACATTTCAGGTGTTTTATTTCAAGACATTTTTGAATGTCTGTGGCCGTCTGCTGCATTCGGCAGCAACACCTCTACTAATAGCAATTTAGCAACTACTATAAAAATCGTGATGCTTTGCCACTGAGAAATGTCCAGTTCTTAAATAGTGAAACCGTTTTATCAAGTCACGCGTTTTGTGCACGCATGTATGCAAGCGAGCGTCTAGTGTGTGCATAAAAGAGAGTGAAGGCACAGATAGAGCATGCATTCTATAGATAACAAAGGAAATTGTCATATTTAAACAGTTTTTAGTTCGTTCGCTGTGGTAGACTACAAAGAATCTGGTTAAGTGTACAGTGTCCATATTGTCCTAAAATGACTTAGCCTTTGCTTCTACTGAATTTTTTTTTAACAAATCAGAATCAAGCATAAATGAATAGTAAAATATAACCATTAACAATGCAGATATTTTTGTTTTGATTTATTTAAGTGTAATGCATCATGATTGCTCCAGTCTTCAGTGTTACATGGTCCTTGAAAATTCATTCTAATATGCCAATTTCCTGCTAAATCTTTAAAATTAATATATATTGCTCATCCCAAACTATTTAAACCAATTCTTACTTGCCTACGTCAGTCAACCACTAATCATTAATAGCTGATATATCGCCCAGCCCTAGTTGTTTTGTTCTCAAAAACACATACTTTGGTTACTTGATGTTCTACTTCAGATGATATTAGCATGGCTGCTGTTTTCAAGTTTATTTTTATGGCCTTGAAAGGGGCTGTAGTCAAAACAAATTTGTATTTAAGATTTTACGGTTGTAGTTTAGTCTGCTTAACGTGACAGCAGCGTCTTCTAATGAAATGCTTTAATGGTAATTCTATTAGATGCACATGATGTTTCTGTCCATTGTGTTCCTTGTCTTTTTCTCTCAGTTCTTCACCCTTGGTTCCTAAGCCTGGCTGGTAACAACTTCAAAGGATTTACCTAAACTAACATTTCTGTATCCGCCTTTTCCTAACGCCTTCTATCCTTAGAGACAAGCGTTTGTAACACGAATTGGGGTTGTTTATACAGCAGGCAGAGAGAGTGTGGGAGGTTCGGAGAGGATGAGCTTGGGTGTTGGAGGTTGGAGACACAGCAGAATGTTGTATAATTCATTCAAGTGCTCATGTGGGCATCATTCGGTAGCATCTGCTGAAGAATTGCAGGCCTCTTATTGTATAAATGAGAATCTGTTAGTAGGTTGTGAGGATTGATTTTGGTCGTGCCTGATCCATGTTATATTGAATGTTTTAACACTGTGTGCTAACCAGACGCGATGCAACAAGACTCCAACAACAAACACTGGAAATAACTAGACAAAGGCCATGGAAAGGAGTGGCTAAATGTAGTTTCGCTTATCACAGAACTTTCTTAATCACGTCTGGTTAAACCACTATGATGTTAATTTCAAAACACGCTGCTTATAAACTGCATTAACGACATGTTTATGTCTACACTATGGGCTTTGAAGGGCCCTCATTTAACCTGTTTAACTGTTAATTTGCATTTGTTTCATCTAGGTCATTGACCCTAGGGTTTGTGAAGTATCTATAGCAGTGGTTCTCAACCATGGGGTCAGGTAGACTCACTAGAGGGCTTTAGCACACTTCCAAGTGCACGCGAGTCAGATTAAAATGATTTAAATTAAGACAGAACAGATTAAGACTGCTAAAAATAAAAAAAAATTAAGAAAAAAGTAGTGCTTTTCAAAGTTCCTTACATTTTTGTTTAAGAACCAAGGGTTAAAAATCTGAATGTAAGTGTCATTTCTAGACCTGGAAGTAATTTTATCCCTTAAATTATATCAGTTTTGTCAAAAAGTTTTATTGGGTGTAAATTGCTATTTGTAAGCAAAAAATAATTGTCAAAAGCCTGTAATCAAAACTAGAGAAGTCATATGAAGCAACAAAAAGTGTAAATACTCATTTAAAGAACATTGTTAGTAATTACAGCTATTTATTTTAATATTACCCCTCCTAGTTTCTCTAAATTAAAAATAAATATGTGATCCGCTTTGAAATATCTAAAAGAAGGTTAAGAACCACTGATCAATAGCTATATCACCTACTCAGAGTAACATGGTTTTTTAGACCTAAGGCTGATCTGCTCATATGTAACGCAGGATTTGTAAACTCCGTAGATTAGAGCTTACCGATTTTTTTAGATGTTTTTGGTGTGGTTTTCTTCTCTTAATAGGAGTGCTCATATGGAGGCTTCATTTGTGCGCTCAAGTCACATATTAGTGCTCTGCAAGTTTGCAGGATTCAGATAACTTTTTGATGATATTGTGTATAATAATATGGAGTGTAGGGTTATGAGCCCAGTCAGCCACATTAGGAAATTTATAGCATATGTGTGGCATTTTTCAGGCTTATAAGCTTCAGGAATTGTCACTAAGCTGTTTAGAGAATTTATTATCCCATTTGTTTTTCATATTAAATGTCGAAAATGTCATAACTACATATTTATGGGGTTTTAAGTATATTGTGTACGTTTTACATCAATTTAAATGGAATAACATATATTTTGCATAAATGATATATGATTATTTATATATATATATATATATATATATGTGTGTGTGTGTAATATAATATAAATTATTTTGTATTTATTATATTGTCTACTTAAACCCCCCTCTGTGTATGTCAAGTGTTTGCTGATGTCTCAAACGAACACATTTTATCAAGTGAAGTGTATTGCCTGCTGAGTGTGTAGGAGCAGTGAACAATATGTGGAAAAAGTGTGCAATCCATATTTTCATTTGCCTGATTAGTTCTCTGTCGCCCCCTTTTGGCAGTGTCTAAGAAACACGGCAAGCTAATGGGTTTCCTGCGCACCTTTATGAAGTCCAGACCCACCAAACAAAAGCTAAAGCAGAGGGGAATCCTGAAAGAACGGGTGTTCGGCTGTGATCTCGGAGAGCATCTCCTCAACTCCGGCCAAGACGGTAAAGCAACAGAATTTCTTTCATGCGCTTTAAGATGGGAACATCGCAGAAGGTCTAATTTTTGTGATGTCAAACTTCAGTGCCGCAGGTACTCAAGAGCTGCTCAGAGTTCATAGAGAAGCATGGTGTGGTGGATGGCATCTACAGACACTCTGGTGTGTCCTCCAACATACAGAAACTCAGGTGTGTCCGATTTACTTTTCAGGATTTTGAACAATTTCTGCCTATTTCTAGAAGTTTACATAAAGGTTGTCATGGATCACTCCTTTTCCTGTGCACACTTGATCATTTGTGCATAGTTATGCTCTTTATAAGATCAACCATGGATTTTGTTCTGTTGTTGCTTCTCATTCTGATCAGGCATGAGTTTGACAGTGAAAATGTTCCAGACCTGACGAGAGACATGTACATGCAGGATATTCACTGCGTCGGCTCGCTGTGCAAACTCTACTTCAGAGAGCTGCCCAATCCCCTGCTCACGTACCAACTCTACGACAAGTTTGCTGTAAGTAAATTTATGTTTAAAAGTTCTGCAAAATTAGGATTTCAAAACAATTTTAAACCATGGTAATATCATTAATCACTTTTACATTTATTTACATTGTGTGTTGCATTGTTTTTGTTCATGTTAGAAGATATTTTTTGTGTCAATTTATATCACATTTCACCAAAATAGTAAGCAGCACATCTATTTTCAACGTTGCTGATCATAATAAATGTTTCTTTAGTAAAAAATAGGGCCGGGACTCGATTAAAAAATTTATCTAATTGATCGAATTTTAATCGCATATAAATATTTGACCTGAGAACAGTGAGAAGTAAGTTTTTTCATATGGATTTTTAGTATACCATT
>JAUMHP010000070.1:17826034-17838452 GCA_032361065.1 Enteromius trimaculatus | reverse complement strand
GATTTGTGCAGCTCGTCAGTGAACAACGGCTTTGTGTAGTATATACGGCTCAATGTGAAATCACGCACCATATGGCATTTACCGCTGATTACAGGACCGGCTTTACTGAAAAACGAGCAAATGTATCGGCTGATCTGGATCGCTACTTTCAAGTACATTCAGAACATTAAACACGCTAGTTGGTGTTCCAGTATAATCTGTCCGCCGAAACTCATCCAGTGAGAAACGTTCCGCAGGGCAAAAATAAGTGCGATTTTAAAATGCGTAAAAAAAAATTTACGTGTTATTTTTGTGTAATTAATTAATCTAAATTAACGCGTTAAAGTCCCGGCCCTAGTAAAAAATACATTTCATTTAAAAATATATTTTATTAAAATTGTCCAGGAATGTATGGGGGAGATGACGGAGGAAGAAAGAATGGTGAAAGTACATGATGTTATCCAGCAGCTTCCTCCTCCTCACTACCGGTAACCCCAACACTTACTACACATGGATCACATAGCATCACCTGTCAATGTGACAGAAATAGCAGTGTCTTCTAACAAAAAAACACTTGATTTCTTTGTGTCTCAGCACTTTGGAGTACCTCATCAGACACCTGGCCCATCTGGCCACCTGCAGCGGTGAGACGAACATGCACGTTAAGAATCTGGCCATTGTCTGGGCTCCCAACCTGCTCAGGTAACCTTTTAGTCCTTTTCACAAAAATTTACAGAGTATCGATTAATAAAGTGTAATTTTCATGCAATTACTTTGACAGTTAAGGAGATTTGACAACTGATACTTTTGAACATTAGCATCGCACATATACAGCTATGGGTCTTTTCATAGTAATTTGTCCAGAACGGAGACATACTTGGGAGGTGAGGCACTTTGGTTTAAATACCATGTAACTATAGATTAATAAAAACAGTTAAAAATAGATCAAGTGGCACGGTTGCACCAACAAATGCATTTTTATATCAGTTTTGCATTTGTTAACAATATTAGGTAGGTTTAGGGTTGGGTTTGGTGTAGGGCATATTTTCAATACGATAGAGCATTAACTTCTACTGATAGTCTCCTGATATTTGAATACACACCTATATCAACATTATATAAATGTCCCAGGGTTGAACCAAGCGGCAACCTCCCGCTCCCTCTAGTGAAACCAACATGCATAATCTGCATAATCAAGGGCGTGGCCACTTGAGTGGCAGGTTGATTGATCAACCGCCAATACGTCAACGAGGTAGGTGGGCGTGGTTTCAGCACCCAGGCACTTCAGTTCCGCCCATGTCCCGCCTCATTGCCCATTTTGGATCATCCGGGAGTGACATGTTCCATTTTATGGAAGTCATTGATGACAAATGTTTGGTTACCAAGATGCTTTTTTTTGTAGGTTTCACTAGTAAAGGCTCAGTGTTGAAATTAAAAAATACATGATTATGAAGCAGAATTTGCTTTCTTTTGTTTCAGATCCAAAGAAATTGAAGCAGCTGGATTAAGCGGTGCTGATCCATTTAAAGAAGTGCGGATCCAGTCCGTGGTCGTGGAGTTTCTGCTCAGCAATGTGGAAGTTCTGTTCAGCGACTCCTTCACTTCTGTTGGCCGTTTCAGTGCAGGTATGTTGAACCAACAAATCTGCCTCTTTATAGATGTTCACATTCATCAGTAAACCACTCATTCAGTCCTCAAACAGCACTTTCATTAAACAGTCAGCGATGTTGGTTTTGTTCCGAAACCTAGTGAGCTGCCTACTTAAGCAGTATTGTAATGCATCATAGACAAAAAAAAGTCCACATTTTAATTATGCTGCCTTTAAAGATGCTGTTATTTCTTTTGGCGACAATCTGGCATCCTTCAAGAAGAAACCAGTTCCGTAATGTTACAAGCTCAGGGACAAACTTTAGTAAGGAATCTGCTTATGTAGACAGTACACAAAGTTTTGGAACAGAGCTGTCTGGTAAACTGATTCAGTAAAAAATACAATGTGTTTTAAATGACTTCTGTTGTCAGTCTTTGGTTTAAAGTGATATCTGATGCAACCTTCAGGTCTTAATTTCTCCAGTGTTTCTTCTGAGTTGCAGCTGTTCTTGTTTTCATATTTAACAATGATGCGTGACTCCTACAACAAGGCCTGTGCACTCCCTCTCTTTTCTTTTTCATCCCTTATGACACAGCAGTAAACATCAACATAAATGTAATATATTAGGGCTGGGTGGTGTAGTTAAATTATTGTGCTATTATGCAATATAATTTTAATATTTTTGCATTTTAATTATATTTATCTTGATATTTACAATACTTTATAGAGGTTTTGGATCAGATTTTTTTTTTTAACTAATTAATAGTTATTTAGCAAACATGCATTAAATGGATCAGAAGTGACACTAAAGACATTTATAATGCTACATACAGTACGATTTCTATTTTAAGTAAATTCAGTCCATGCTAATGAATATTAATCAAAGGATCTTGAAAAAAAAGTTTCCACAAAACTATTGAAGAAGCACAATTGTTTACAACACTGATAATAATATAAAAATGTTTCTTGAAAACTCTAAATCTTTCTGACCTCAAACATTTGAGCAACAGTAAATTAATTTGTTTGATTTTTTTTTGTTTTTTAGTCATGGTTTATGCATGATTGAAAAACAATTTCAGCCAGTCTGCCACTGCTGATGTGTAAATTCATAGTGTTTAAATAAAGACAATATGAATAAAATGTTAAAAAAGTGTAATTAAAATGATCAAGGCATGTTTTTCACAGTTTTGCACAAAATTAACCAAAGCATTAATAGTTAATCATTTTTAGTTGTATGGAGTATGTATAAATAAAAATAATATTTACTTAAATATGTTTTATTTAAGCATTTTAGGTTATGTAAAATGCCTCATGGAGACTTCTGTGAACATATTTAACTCCAAATCTGAATTTATTTTTTCTTTTTTTAGTGAATGATTAAAACACTTCCAAACTCCATTGCAGTTTAAAATTTTAAAAACCCTATTAAAATCCAATATTGAAAATTGTAATATGATGGAGGTGAGGTTAAATTAATTTGCTTGTAAAAAAATTGGAAATAAATTATAAACATTAAATGTCTCCAAGCCCAGTTATTTTCATAAGTTAGTCTCTTGTGATGAGCTTGGCTAACACAGCACAATGGGAAATGTTTACAATGGCCTCACCCATGTGTTATTGAGGCTTACTGAGAGCGAGCTGTGTGTTTCCATAGTGACAAAAGGGGTGGAGCACAAGATCTCACGCCAGCCCCGAGCACGCCTGGTTAGTCTTCAGGAGGCGAGAGGGGAGTCCTGTTTGACTGACCCCTCTTATCTGGACCCTGAACTACGACGCTTCTCCATGATATGAGATCCAGACTGACCCTCTACAGTGGACTCTCAAATCACAATCTGTTCTACCATAAAGAACCTGGTCAAACCTGCTTAAGGGGTCATACATACAGTACATACTGCTGAGTATGTCCCATGTATTGTTTTTGAAAAATTAGTAAGACTTCTAGATGTATATAGACATCTATTAGAAAACTCAGGTGTGTCCTGTGTGAATGGCTCAGTTTGGAATATGGTATCTGGTTTGTTGCTATTCCATGGTCTACCAGGTCAAAACCAGGTTCATCAGTTTGTTAACCAGCTGATCAACCATCTAAACCACCTAATGACTATAAATGACCTGCTAGAAACCATGCACATGCTTTTTTTTTTTTAAACCAGGGATCAAAATGAGACTATCAATGTTCACATGCTCATCAATGGATGGAAGGATTTTTATGAAAGAGTTTGGGCTTAGTAAGATATTTTGTTGTTGAAGAAATGAATACATCTGTGCAAGAACACACTAAAGTGATCAAAAGTGCATTTATATTACAAATGATTTCCATTTCATACATATAAATGCCATTTTTTAACTTTCTATTTGAAAAATTTTGAAAGCTGTAAATCAGCATATTAGAAGGATTTCTATTGGATCATGTGACACTGGAGACTTGAATAAGGATGCTGAAAATTCAGCTTTGCATTTCAAAATGTACTCATATAGCAAATAATATTTTACCGTTGCGCTGTATATTTGATCCAATAAATGCAGACATGAGTTATTTCAAAAATCTTACCAAGTCCAAACATTATAACCATTTGCTTTATATACCATTTAGTAGTCATTTTCCACATGGATGGACTATTTTGAAAGCTGTTTTTGTCGAGGAAAGCTATATATTTTGCCTTTTGTAAATGACATGTACAACTGTACAGTACAGAAGTGGATATAGGGCAATAAATCCTTTTGACATTTATGAATCTCTTTTAACCTTTTTTTGTATGAGAACATATAAATATTAAGCAACATGTTTATGGTTCCTATTAATTGATCTTTTCGTCTATATTAAATGTATTTTATTAAGTAGGACATTAAGGAAAATCATTACGTAACATGGGTAAACGGAATGGATGTTAAAGTAAAAATCTGAGCTATAGAGTTTCTGTTTGTGGACTCGACTCTGAGACGTTAATGGCAGGTAAAGTGTTTTTTTTTTTTTTTGTTTTTCTGCACTTCAGCTTTTTGTGTTAATCATAGGTTTCCTAGACAGATTAACCCCAGAGATTGCTCTTGAGCAAGCAGCTTTTATAAATGTTATGCACAAGTTTTACAATCTTTTTCTTTTGCAGGCTTTGTATTCGATTTCTCTACTTGTCTGATGTCCCAGACTTTACAGGCTTGCTAAGGCCCAAAAAAGCTCTACGCAAGTACAAAGTACAAGTGTTCCTAAATATGCAAGCTTAATATCAAATCATAATGCATGTATTATTTTGCACTGAATTCTCAACATTGCTAAAAGACGTACTAAAAGGTGCATTACGTGCCTAGAACAAGTATTGCACATTGTGCATGTTAAATCTGAGTAAGCACAACCATATGCATTTGTGTACTTGCGTGGAGTTTGTTTTTGTGAACTTAAAGTCTGTTGGCCAGCCTATGTATTTCTTCTACAAAGCTTGTTGCAGTAGAGCTGTATGGAGTACGAAAGCTTTGGACAAGCTGATGTTTTTTTGTTGATGCTTAGGTGTCTTTCCATTTGCAGTGTCTTGAATTCTTTTTGTTGTCAATTGCTGTGTTCTTCGCTGCAGTATTGCATTTACTCGCTTTTCAGCTTTGGCGTAATGGATGTGAATCTGATTTTGCCTCTTTCTGACCCCACAGCACGGCAGTCTCTGACCAGACCCAAGTCGTTTGTGTCCACCAGGCTTCTGTCTTTGGAGGAGGCGCAGGCTCGCACACAAGCTCCACTTCTCCTTCAGGGATCTCCTCACCACGCTATCAGCCGGTTTCACACTGTACTGGACCTGCCTGCTGACAAGTGGGTTTCTATGAACAAATCAATGACTTTTGAAGTAATAGTTGACATACGGATTAAATTATATTGATTCGTGATGTTTTGATTCATGAGCTATTACTATAAATGTAAATTAAAGTACTTGTGCTAAAAAGTAGCATGCCTCTTTTCCTTTTTAGGAGGAAAAGAGGCATGAAGGTCCGGAAGTCTGCAGGTGGGAGCTGGAAGACGTTTTTTGCCATCGGGAAACCTACAGCGGCAGCTCAGCGCAAACCCACCAGGATCACCTCTTTGTTCCAGCCTGCTACCTCTCATGCGGGTATATCTCATCCATTTCCTTAGTTCGTACTTCATTTTAAATAAATTTGCATGCTGATGTGAAAATGGCTAGTTTTTAGAGCTGTATGTATGCTTTAGGTTGCAGGGTGGACAGTGTGACACTCAGGTCTGCAAAGAGTGAAGAGTCTCTGTCATCTCAGCACAGTGGAGCAGGTATGAGTGACATTTGATAACACCAGGGAGTAACGTAATAAGATTTAGGACCTCTCAACGATTACTATTTTAAAACGTGGGAGGGAAAATGCATTTAAAGTGTACCTATTATGGGTTATGAAAGGTTCATATTTTTGTTTTGGGACAGGTTGACATGAATGCAAGGTCAAAAAACTATTTTCTAACAATATGCATTTATTTTTACCTTATTTGATCATTGACTCCCATTCGACGATTCATTTTTCCAATCCCCTCTATAACACTAACACTGCGTGATCAGTCGATTTAATTTAATGCAGTGTTTGTGAGCTTTTAATGCTTAAAAAAACAGTACCAAGTGGCAAAGAATGAATTCTTAAAGAAAAATTCATAATCTGGGCAAAAATTTAGTTTGAAATCATATCTAAAAGTCTGAGTCAAATTAGTCTGAGTGAATTCTGAATGATTGTGTGACACAAGTAACTGCTTCTTTGCCATCACAGGAAGAAATTACATTTTAAAGTATATTAAAATAGAAAACATAAATTAAAATATTTTAATATTGTAATGTTATGTTTATGTATATGTTTTAACAAATGTATATGTTTTATTTAAAATCTTAACTTTTAAGCGTTAGTATATATAATAAAATTCAATATAGACATTTTTTACTTTATATCATTGAATAGTAAGAGTCATGTGTTTTCTTCTTAGGTCAGGGAAAGATACAACGCTTACGAAGACCTCGCTCCAGCAGCGATGGTCTCTCGCTGGCTGCCTCAGCTCCTGTTAATCCACAGCTCCTTCCCCAGCGCTCCCCGTCTAAAATTCATCCAAGCCGCTCTTATGACAGCCTGCTGCCTGAGGAAACCCTTGATGCAGATGAGGAGGAAAATGAAGATGAAGAAGATGAGGAGGGTGTGTACATGTTGCCTGATTTCTCCCAGGAAGCATCTGGCTCTTGGATGGCAGAAGATGTCATTGACTTTAGCCCTACCTTCCTGGAGGATGGGCCAATTGGTTTGGGGGGCACAGCTGGTGATCCTAGTGGCAGGGAGTCCCCTCCTGCGGCTGCACCCCCTCCCTACCGCTGTCTGAGCCATCAAGCCCACACCCGGACTGGTAGCCAGCGCTCAATCACAGAAGATCCAGACTCCGTTCTCAATCAATCAGAGGCCGCAGCCCGTCGTAGTTTGATCCTGGCTGCAGCAGCTCCACCTCAGCAAGTGTTCTGTCAGCACAGGCCGTCTGCAGTCACTAATGCTCCCGCAAGCACAGCTCAGCAGGGCGTATCAAACCTAAGCCCATCCCATAGCCAGACGCAAGCTACAGCCACCTCTGCACCCCCATCTCAGCCCCCTCAAGAGAGGCGTTCCTTTACACGTAAAGTGGTTCATGCACTTTCACCTAAAGCACCTAAATCCCCTCCTATGGACATCTCTGATCCGATCGCCATCAGTGTACCTGCCAAGGTGAATATGAGCATGTTTGGTGATTTTGTAGGGGCACAAACATAATGTTATGGTATTTTTTGGACTAATACCTTTAAAATAAGTCTATTCCTGTTTATTGTGCAGAGAACTACAAGTAAACCATTTTAATTATTTTTTTAGGTTCTGGAAATGATTGGTGGACGAGCTGGTGAATTGCAACCTGGACTTCCAAGTGGCGGACCACCTCAGCCACCCCAGATGATATCTATGCTTCTGAGGTCATGTGATTTTCAGCTCACGGAGAGCTGCCAGAAAGAGCTCAACAGTAAGTTGGGCCCCGTCGCTAAACTCAAGGGTCCTAGTGAGTACACACTCTAATTATGGCAAAATGCATTGGTTCCCAAACTTTTCAGACTGGGCACCCTTACTTATGACTCTTGTCAAGTACCACCATTGCCCTGTCAGAAAACGTGCTCATTTTCCAAATTCATATACATTTGCAATGAGAGAACAATAAATATATTTTCCATGCACCATAAATTTGGGAACCTCTGGTTTAAGGCTAAAAATATTTTCTTTTTCAACTGCCTACTTTTTTCCTAATTCCTTATTCTTAATTTTTTTTTTCAGGTATCTTGGGTCCCACTGGTGTTCCCCTTCCATCACAGCAGCCTCCTCCTCCACCCCCCAAGAACCCTGCACGGCTTATGGCTTTGGCTCTTGCTGAAAGTGCCAACAAGGCACTGCGGCAAGGTGCCTCACCTCCATACCGCCCCCGACAAAGTGGAACCTCCCCTGAGACAGATGTCCGCTTTCAGAGGTCCCTTTCTGCAGATGCAGGTGCTCTGCTATCTTCTGATCCTAATCAGATTTATTCAACGGTACGCCCCTTGTCTGTGTGGAAGACTGAGGGTAATGATGATGATGATGATGAGGGTGGAACTGTTGCTGAAAAGCATGCAGAAAAATCACATGGTACAGAGACAAGGTCACCTGGGCAAGACACACTCTCTTCTCACAGCTCAGTCTCTGACTCTGGGACGTCCAATTCTGAGTTGTCAGCTGCTAGTTCTTCTGAAGACAATGAGCAAACACCAAGCCCCATTTACAAGAATGAAGAACAAAACTCTCCACCACAGCCCTCAAAATCCAGCCCACCCTCTTCCAGTGAAGCCAACCCTTCTCAAAGAAAACCTCCAGCTTATGGCCGACAGTTTTCTGCTCCGCAGCTTCAGCAGGAGAAATCCAGCAGCCAGTCCAAGCCTGCATCCCAACCACACACTCAGCTTCTGCATTCTAAATCAGAGAGCTCTCCACTGGCCCAGGTACGAGCCTTCCAGCCCACTCGCCCTAAAGTGCCACCCAAGCCCCCTGATCTTGCTCCCTTGAGGGCTCCGCTCTCTCAGACTGACCGGCATGATTACATGCGTCGCTCCTTGGATGCAAGTCGAATTCGACGCTTAGCAGGGCAACCACAAGGGAACACACCACTTTCCAGAGCCTTCTCTGAGCGTATCAGCAGTACCTCTGACATGCTGTCTCGCTATCATGCAGCCAGGATGGCCAGCCAAGCTGCTCAGGTCACACACCTTCCCCAACAACAGCAACAGGCCCAGTCCACACCAATCAGACCAGTTGTCCCCTCCTCAGAAGACCCTTCCAAGATGGAGAACTTCTACTACGAAATTGGTGCACCTGAGCATCCACAAGTGCCACCCAGCTATGCACGCCACAGTTATCAAAATATGAAGTTGGATGTAGAGGGAAACCTCCGTCTTACTGATCCAGCCAATCAGAGGCCTATTTCCAGGGGTTACCCTCCTCCATACAACCACCAAGGTTCTGGGGGCGGAAGGGCTCCCCAGCTTTGGTCTTCTGAGGCCACACGAGCTTGGGCCGCAGCACACTCTCATTCTTTCTCCTTTTCCCATTCTCATTCTCACCATCGCTCTCAGGATGGATCAGGTCATCCTCCCCATCCCCGCCCCCAGCGTCAGACATCGTCATCCGTCAGGTTGCCACGGAGTGAAGTGCATCCCATACCCGCATCCGTTGCAGTGGGCTCCTCTGCTGGCGTGGTGCCTCTGTCTGTGCACCAACGTAGCTTGCATCGCTCCCAGCGTTCCACTTCTGCAGACCACACAAACTCCCAGCTTCACCCCTACTTTGAAAATGGCAAGGTGTGTTACCGGTACTTTGAGGCTTCCAGACCGGAAGATTTACCACTGAATCAGCATCAGCATGCTATATTAAAGCCGTCTCAGGCCTCATCAGTGCAAGGGATCTCAAAAGATCAGCCTGAACCCATTTACGTCAACTACCCTTTCACAAACCCTCCAGGATCTGGAGTTAATTCAAAGGGCTGGGCCACCACAGACCTCGACGAAAATGATCACCAAACATCTGAGACACTGGAACCTCCATCCAAGTCACCACAGGATGACAAACAGAGACATTCAGAGCAAGAAAGTCACACGACTGGTTTTGACAACCCTACCCAGAATGATGTGTCCTCAGATTCCAAAGTGACCAATATAGCAGCATCTTCCTCCAATGCCATGCATTTCCGCAGTCGCTCAGACCCCCAAAATGCCAGCTTGGAGCCTGCTCATGTCCTGACTGGGAAGGAAATTGCCTCCTTGCTAATTGAAAAGCTTGCAGAGGATGAAAGGGGTGGTCCTTCTGTGCCATCCTCTTCATCCTCTTCTCCACACATTGAGCACCCTCCAAATCCCTACCCTAGCCAGCAGCAACAACAACCTCCACCTGCATATAATATATACACTCCAGGACCCTCTCGAGGGCACTTTGAAGCCCAAGTGCCACCTAGAGAAGGATCAGGACATTTCCATCGTCAAGACCCCTTGCGAAGATCTTCCGGAGGCCAGTATAGACAAGCCTTTGACGTCATGCCATCTGGCGACCAAGTCCTTAAGTTTTACAGAAGCCAAGACTTCATCCCAAGCGCCCAGGGAGAAAGCACAACCCCTAATCCTTATCCCCCAAGAGCATATAATCAGGACCCCCTATACCCCAATTGGGGCCCTCAAGGCCTCCCAGACTCTTCCCACACATGTACTCCACCTACAGTGGCCTTCTCAAACTTAGCGCTTGGATCGACAAGAGGATATGGGCCTCAGACCGTGGCCAACCAGTTTAACCAGTACCCATACCAGTCAGGGCCAATCCTTCCCCAATACCCCATTACACCACGACGAGATGTTGTCCTGGATCCTTCTATACGACCACCGGGATTCCGGAACCAGAGAGGCTTAAACCGGCAAGGAAGCCTGCCGGGCCCCAACTGGACCATCCGAACTGAGGGCCAGACCCGTAGTTACTGCTAAAGAGCACAACTGCCACAAAAATCCTGTGTGTTTAGAGGATACAATGTAGACTGGTTTTAAGCACTAGAATTTTTATGTTTCCTGTACAAGTTAACACGTTGTGAAACTAATTGTGTTAACCTCCTCAAGGGGAGACCGAATGTACAGAAACAAAGTTAAGCGGGGTATGTCCTTACTAGTGTTTCTGTCTCAGAAAGACCCCATTGCTGTCCTGCGTTTAGTGTGTGTATTGGAGTGGAAAACGTGTACGAGGATAAGACGTGAAGCAGAAAGGATCAAAGAAGTGAACCATAAAGTGGCTTAGATTTGAAAACATTCCAGAACACACTGTGCTGTCCAGCAGAGGGAGTCAGAGAGGTACATAGCTGCTATTACTCTGACAGGACGTTGCTCAGTGGTTAATTTTTGTTTTTCTGCTTTGGGTTTTGTTTGGTTTTAGGTTTAAGTCATGCTGTACAGGGGCACAAGCTTGGTATGTCTTTCTTCCTCCACAAAGTATGATATAAATAACCTCAAGAGATGCTGGTGGTTATATGAAACATTGAGTACGGCTAGTTTTTGTTATCTTTTGTTATCAACAAAGTGATATTTTTATTTTAATTGTTTATTTTTTTTTCTAAGTTATTGTACGTTTTCATTGGAACGAGTTATTGTGAAATAGTTTTACTTTGCCTTTCTTGAATTTGTTTCAGAGAATGTGAAGATTAGGACTTTTTTTGTTTTCATTTCTTTAGTCTGTGTGAATGAAGGTGTCATGCGCCGAGTGTCTGACGTTAAGCACATAAGAAACCATAATTGCTGATTTTTATGAGAGGGTGTGTAATTGAGAGTGCATACTTCTGTGAGGTACAGTTTTATGTTCATTCTTAAATAATGTGTCAGATGATTTGTGTATAAATATTGGCGTTCTAATCCAAAGCAAGTATTTCAGGTAGGTCATGTGACAATGTGTCACTCCCAGACATCCCTGGGTTTCTGTGAAGGAGGAATCCCAACCTAGCAACATTGAATACCTGGTAATTCACCACAAAACACTGAAAATTCCTTCAATGTCCAACAACCTAGTTTTGGATTACTTTATAAATTTTAAAGTTATAAACCTCTTTCTGGGCTCAGTAATGTTCCAGTGTTTTTTACTCAATCTTACCTTTCAGGTCATTAAAAATGTCCTAGACGTTTTCCAAAATTGACCAGAGATGCAATCTCAAAAATTTTAGTAATTGGTGCCTTCCCTTAAATGACTAAACGTCTTTTAAATATTCGTTATGAAAGCAAATATTAAAGAGCTAGATGCAAACCTTGTCCCTAGCCCAGTTATCCCGATATACAGTTTCCCAAAGTTCCACACTAGTAAGTTCAAAATGAAAATAAGAGTGTATATGAGTGAGAATGTGACACTGTGTGTTTGCATGTCTGTTATCTCTGTTGTTTTAATACATATCTATGCAGTGAATAACCAAGGGGGAAATGTTCCTGAAAAACACTAAATATTAATGCTACCTATGTATGTTAGCAGACCTGTGAGCGTGTATGTTCCATTGAGAGAGGTCATGCATGTGGCTTTGAAGGTATATACATGTCCAGCAATCTCCCCTTCAGCCTTTTGCACTTGGCGAAAGGCAGTTCATCCTATTTTGTAATATTTTCAAATATGTGAATTAAAACCTTGGACACCGTCGGTGACGAAACCTGTAGTTTTGTTATTATTTTATGAACATAATTATTTCTGTACACAGGTTAGACGAGGTAGCCTAATGATGGGCATTATGTATTGTTACTGTAAGTATTACAGAAAATCTCATTGGAATGCAGGAATGTTGTAAAATGAATA
>JAUMHP010000070.1:17805188-17822140 GCA_032361065.1 Enteromius trimaculatus | reverse complement strand
CTCTAGCTCTTTTCTTAAAGCCACTTCACTAATTTGTGAAGCTGAATTATCTTTTGCAGCATATAAGAAATATATTCCTTGGGGTTTTTTTCATTGTGGTGATGATTAAGGAAATTTGGGCTTTGTTTTCCATCCTATATGTATTTCTGTGAAACAAGAAACCATGGATGGATAATATAATGTTCATAATAACCCTGGAGTGCTCGAATTGTGAATTGTGAATATGAATGGGAATATACTTCAGAGATATTTTAAACATAAAAAATTCTAGGGGTGCCAATAATTATTGGAGAAAAACATTTATTTCACAATGAGATTTTCGCCCCATTTCAATTGTTTTACTTTAAGGTTAGAATTTTGTATTTTTTGAATGAAAGATCAAAAGGGAAAAACAATGCAGATTTATTTTCACAGCCAGCTTTGCTCAGATTTACCAAGGGTGCCAACATTAGCGGAGGGCACTGTAGGTTTGCTAATTTTGAATAATAGTGATTCATGTAAGATATGTCTTTGTCATTGTCTTTTATGAAAACCTACCATCAGCATGAGTCCACGGCTCCTTTTCAGGGCAGCAAAGATGCCAAAGATGCATGTCAGGAAGAAGGCAAAGCCTGTGAAAATGGCAATCCAGGCCCCAGCAAAGATGTCATCTTTTCCAGACACACCAGAAATGGGGTAGAGTTTATACCCGTCTACTGCAACCCAAATGGCCACTGCAAATAATGCCAGTCCTGCTGCCTGAAGAGGAAAATACATAAAAAGCAGTAACAACTTTATTTTTACTCTGTATGTATCGACATAAAAATAATCTTTGTATAATTCGTTTCAGACTTACAGCAGCGATTGCATTCAGAGCAACAACTAAAAACATCAAACATGTCAAGGATCCTGCTCCCATGGCTGTGGTATGTTTTTTCTGTTTGGCCTCGTCACACTTTCCTGAAGAAAAATAATTGAATTACCAGAATGTCCAGCACAAGGAAAATAGCTCATTATTTATAAGGTAACAGCCTGATCTGTCATTACTGAGGTTGGGTTAAATATGTACCACTGATCAAACCTGCCAAAAACCTATCTTGAAATTAGCATGGTAAATACAATTCCTGGTTAGACTTTAGAAGGTATTTGAGCATCACTAGAATTATTAAATAAAGGATTTTCAGTGTAAATATATTTAAAAAGCCTTTACATACATTTAAAACATGTATGAGCATAAACTAATTTAATTTAAAAAAAACACACACGCAATGCTAAAAATAAATCTAAATATTAGGAAAGTTTCTAAACACTGATTATGGACTATATAATAGACAAAATATAGATTACGATAGATAAATAAATCCAAAACCAAACAAAGCACCGTTCAAAAAATAAACAAATAGAAATAAGTAGCTGCTCAGGGACCCACCTGTTCCAGTCTGAGATTGCACCTGCTTTCCCTCTACCTGCTTGTATTCGGTTCATTTACTTTTGTGGACACTTTCATGACGTCAAACTTGTTTGTCATCGTTTTTTTTTTTTGGTTGTACAGGCCGCATTAGATGGGATGGGCAACCTCACTCCCTGTGTTTTCACCACCAAGTACTTTCAGTTATTCCACATGACATTTTATTGAAATGATCACAAAATGAATCTAGGAGTGTCTACATTAAAGAAAATGGTGACAGCTGCCATTGCTATTTCCAGAACATGTGAACAAAGATTGCACATACTGCTACTTGGTATGAAATGATCCCTACTGGTTCTCTTTTGAAAATGGGAATTCAATTTAAAAGAAAAAATAGTAATAGTCCAAACCACTTAAAGTGGGATTTATGTATAAAAAGTATTTAGTAAGTCATGTCTGTACATACTGGTGTGGCTTTATTTACTTTATTAAATACGTTGTTTAAATATTTATAAAGGAGTACTATTACGAGTATCTTGGAGGACAATTTGTGTATTGCATATAAACTTCCAGTAACGGTTGCTCTTGTGTTTAGGGAGAAATCCTGACCTCTGCTGTACTCTCACACCATATACGGCTGCATAAATGTGTGCATTCATAAATACCACATTATTTTCCTCATTATTTGTAGTAATGACTAAGGTAAGCATCACTAAAACTGTTCCGAGTCATCTAATAAACCAAAGCAAAATTAAGACTCCACAATTATCTCATTTGACTTTGAAACCATTCAGAAATTCACATGGCATCATACTAAAAATACCCAAGACACCTTAGTATCTCTTTAACAATGTGCTAAAATGCTCTAAATGCTTTGGCAACCACATAGCAATGTGCTTGAAAACACTTCATTAAAAACTTACAGTAATTATGGTGGGAATCTTTGCATGGACAAGCATCGCTCACTATTTTAATAATCTACAATATTGTAAAAATACAGTTTATATTTAAATGTGGTGGTGAAATATAATATATAGAGTTGTAAAAACTTCTGGTGTGGAAACCTCTGAAGCTCTTCTTTATTCTACAGCAGTTTTCACATAAAATTCCATTAGAATTTTACAAATGTAGTAATTTATAAAAAAAAAAAAAAAAAGTAGCTGTGGAGATAAATGGGTTAAATGGAATGAAGTACACCATGATGCTTTAACAAACTTTAAACGCCCTGAGAACTGTTTACAATGTCATCTGAAAACCTTGTCAAACAAAGTGTTGACTTTAGCACAGCTGACTGTCCCGCAAACATTCAGGAGAACTTAAGGACTGAGGACGCACTTCAGCAGCTTGTTGTTCAGAAACGGTGAAAGATAATTATTATATCATGTTGACCGTATTTTATCTGTGAATACCTTCGAATTCAGTCGTTATGCCTGTATACGATTGGTGTTAGCAGTAGGTAGCTAGCTAGCGCTAGCTGTACTATTAAATGTTTTGTTGTTCATTTCAGGGTACAACTTAAGATGGAAGAAAAGCTTTCGGATGAAAAAGTGAAATGTATGCTCGCCCCTTGGAAGTTTTCAATCAGGGCACCTGGATTTGAAAACAGGCTGGTGACTGCTCTACAACTCTTTGAACGTTTCCCTTTGGATATAGTTGTGACCGGAGGAACACCAGAGGCTAATGCTCAACTGGCTTCTGCAATTTGTGGGCAGGGTGAGGAAATTGAAGAAGAGGAATGGGAAAGTGATGATGAAGGTGATGAGGAGGAAAAAACAGATGAGGAAGAAGAATCAGAAGAAGATGAAAGTCCAGATGAGGAACACAATATAAACTCTAATTTAAATACTAATCGCCAGCGCAGTAGCAAGAGGAAATGTGTTCGGATAGCAGAGCATGCAGAATATATAGGAAGTGGCGTTCCTGATTTTAACTCTGTGATTTTACACCATCAAATCCCAAATGTTCGCATGTGGACCGTACAGGGCCATCCAAGTTCAAATTCCATCATTAACCAGACCAATCAGCCGTACGACTCCAGATGCTTTGATGTTCTGGTGGTTCTCACTACAGAACAACACAAGGAGGACCACATGTGGCTCAAAATGGAAATGCATGGCAAAGATAAGCCTTTTTTTCTAGTTCGAGCTGAGCGGGACTGGGACGTGGTCGAGGAGAAGCCTACAGGGCCGTGCATGACCTGCGCTTGGGAACGAATGAGAGCTCGTAAGCTGGAGTTGCAAAAAAGAAGTAAAGCAGTATTTGGAGAGATGGCTGATTCAGAAACAGAAAGCCAAAATCCTTTAAACGCCCCCCAAGATTCAGAGTTAGTGAAGTACAAGGATATCGCCGAGGTGCTTGCTGAAGCCCTGCCTGTGCTTCGGATGAAGGCTTTTAGTCAGTTTCTGGTGGCGATTACAAAGGAACTTTGGATTCCTAAATTACTGATTGATGACACACAGTAAGTCATTGTGTTTTGAAATGCTTGATATTACCTTGTATTGTTTGTGAGACAGACTTGATTTCCTTTTGAATCTCACTGAAATAACAACTATGGCTGGTTACACGTGTCCTGGAGTTCTGGGGTCAACATGTTTGTTGGTCAAGTTCTAACCCAATCCCTACACCTTTTCCAAACTTATAACATAACCCTTAAACTAGAGGCAAAGGATGGGTTCATAGTGATTGTGTGCAAGGTTGTGGAACCTCTAATTCATAACCTAACCAAAACGTAGTCTCGTGCAGCCAGACCTTCAGACTGATGCTAGAAGGTGTGGCTTCGAATGGTCAAGGACCACCCAAGAGGCCAGATGAGTGACAACCAATGTAAAACAACCAATCACATTTAGTTTTATGCCGCATTATGTTTAGGGGAGTGAAAATACCCCCAAATAACAGACTGGTGTGTACAACTCTTAGATGTATTTTAAAGGGTCTATGTCACAAATTTGACATATTTCACATTTGTAAACCCAGTGTTTAGCTGATCATGACAAGAGCTTTTTGTTACAGTTGTAAACATGACAGCTTTCTTATTCTATGATTGGGTTTAGCATCACGGCATCTTAGTTACCAGGAATGTTAAATAATGCAACCTCTCCCAAAAATCCTTTGTAATTCAACCAATCTGATTATGATTTAAAAACTCCTAATTTTGTGTGTCATATGCGTCAGACGTTTAGTTATATGCATCAGTTCAGTATGTGGGCATGATGTCGGAGACTAAACCTAAACTAACCTAATCCTTAAACTTGGCAAAAATTGGGCTGATAATAATGGTGTTCAAGGTACTGCAACAACTGGACTGTTAAAAATGTCTTTTAATCCAATCCCTATTTCAAATATAACCATAACCTAACCCAGTCATGCTCCTGACCAATGTACTGCAAAGATTAGTTGCAACCAGCTCCAATTAAAAAGCCTGAACATTTCTAGAAGAAGCCCTGAAGACCTTGCTTAGCTGGTTTAACTTGTGGTTAGTTAGAATGATGTATAAATTCTTTTAAAAGCAGGCTTGGACAACCTGTATCTAACCCTTATACTAAAGATAGGTTGATAAGAAATACCTTATCCCTAATTTTAACCCTAACCCTAAAATCTGATAAATTAGTAATGAGGTTCTAAGACCAAGGATGTTGAGCCAAAAGCATTCAAAAGTGTTCAGTTTTTGGACACCATCTTCATCAGTCACCAAACTTGAGATGTCAGTATTGTGTTTCATGGAGCTTTATGGCAGTTGATATGAGTTGGGGCAGACTATAATTTCTTACAGCATCTACAGTTATCTAAGAAACTTGCTTTGTTTGTTTCTCAGGTTTGTGGTCTCTACTGCTTTGCAATCCAGGAAGATAAACCAGTATGATCTTGATCAGATCACCAAGCTCTCACAAACGAGAGACCTCACAGACAATCCTTCCAAGCTTCAATCCATCCTTGCAGCTCTTGATCACTTCCAACTGGATGTCGGTGTGCTGGGTGAGACAGGCTGTGGCAGCTCCAGCTTGGTCAATGCCCTCTTGTGCCTAAAGAAAGGTGATGAACAAGCTTCCTCAACTGGTGTGACTGAAACAACCAAAGAGGCCGTGAAGTATCCCTACCCTTCCCCTAATGTCCGCGTTTGGGACCTTCCAGGGCTTGGAAAAATCAGTGATCTTGGCAACCTGTCCTCTGCATCCAATTCTTCTGAAGCTCAACGCATAACATCTGCACTTTCTTTGTGTGATGTATACATATTGGTGTCTCCTTTGAGGCTTAGATTGGGAGCCATACAGTTGTTGCAGCAAGCATCATCCCTAGGGAAAGAATGTTACCTGGTGCTTTCCATGGCAGACTTGATTAAGGAAGAGTTTATTGTGGAAGTGAGGCAATGGGCTGAAGAAGTCTTGGGTAAACTCGGTCTCCAGCAGAGCTTATTTCTGGTGTCTGCTCACCATCCAGAATCCTTGGACTTACCCAAGCTAAAGGAGACGTTGAATGCAGCCTTTCCAAGTCATAAGAAAGTCGCTCTTGCCCGATATGCATCAAAGCAACTGGATGGAGATGTTTTCTGGAAAAGATCGGATTCTTGCAAAATTATGTAAATATTAAGTCTTTCGAAAATGTAACAAGGCATTTTCTCACACTCATGCATGTTTTATTAGGGAGGTATTTCTGTTTGTTTATACTAATTACTCTCCAAACATATTTCATCCTTATATATGAGAACCACCCTAGTCTTCAAATGCAAGGTACAGTAGTCAACATTCGAAGTGGATCAAAACCTTTCATCAAAGTTGTCCTAAAATCAAAAACAATACCTATTCTTGTCTTAGGACAACTTTGATGAACTTTTATGATCCACTTCAAATGTTGACTACTGTATTAGCAAGTGACTAGCTTGCATGTGGATTTATTGTTATTTTTCACTTCACTTAATTATTTTGTTTAGACCTAGAATTTAATTACATTTACTTTTGAATAAAATCCTGCATGCTACCGTATTTGCAAAACATGCAACTAGTTTAATGCAATTAGATGACATGTGTTGCATAAGCCAATAATTTAAACTTGATATTTACATTTTATGATGCAGTAAATCCCTTATAGTAGTTGCTAGAGTGTTGTTGTCCAGTCAAGGTTGTTTTAATGAGTTTCTACTGTAAGTGGTTGCTAGGGTGGCCAAAATCAAAAGTCTCAAAGATATTCGGGTCTGTTTAGTCCATTTTATTTGGCTGCATATCTGGCCACTTAGAAAAATTATGATGTCTCTTTGTTCAAAAAGCTGCATGCTTTGATGTTTAAATGATGTATGTAGTGGTGTGGGAAAATGTATGCTTAAGTTTATACTTGGGGTTTGAGGGTTATTATGACTTATTACCAAATAAAAAAAACTTTCACTTTGCAAAGCCATTAAGTGCTTACAATTAAGCAGGTGTGTCAGGACACATGAACAGGTCTATTGGTTCCTAGTGATGCATGAGTGAAATGAATCTGACGTCCACATCTTCATCCCTGCCACTCACGCCATTTCTGTGATGGAAAACATGGAAGTCTCATTATTCAGTCAACACCTCTCCTGTTAACCACAGGACCCCACCCACTGATGCCTGGGGGTGAAGCTGTCTATAAACGCTAGTTACTCCTCTTAGAGTGAGGAGGAGCCACAAACTACTTTCCCCAGAGCCATAAGGAAGAACTAGCATTCAATTTTAAACTCGCCTGTCATAAAAACATGACAAATTGGTTTAGAAATGCTCAGTGTGCCTTGAAACGCTTGCACTGCTGATGAAAAGATGCAAGGTGCATGAATATCTCGCAGCATTATTTGTGAGCATTTGATAATCACCTTGGGGACATTAACTGTAGCACCACACCATGCTTGTATGGATAATCATTTGGCCTTAAGCATGAAAGAGGACTAAATGTGAAAGCTGAATGAGCAAGAGTCAAGCAGTCATCTGTCAGCTGAGGACTTGTATGCAAACAACATGAACCTTGTAAGTAATGGATTATCAGTGCAGTGTTACTTGATGCCAAAGCTGATGGGAAAAATGAAAAGAAGAGTTCAGGAGATGAGAAACCCGAACGCCGTGGCGTGTTCAGTAGATCTTAGTTACAATGAGAGCACACGGCTGGCTACAGATGCTCTCTTGGATAGAGGGATTGATGGATACCAGGAAGTGCTGAACAAAGAGAATGAAGCAAATTTTCTATCAGCGGAGGAGAAAACATACATCTTAACCAACATTAAAAAGCCTCTCGCTGACAATGAAGAGACAGATGGGGATGAAGAGATGTCCGGTTCTCCATCAGTTTCTTCTGAGACATACTTTCCTGCGGTCACAGAGAGTGAGCCTCCAGATCTTGACTACGGCTGGCCGGTGGCTGACTGGAGTTACCATCTGCAAGGGATTCCCAGTGTAGAAGTGTTCTTCCACTCAATGAAATCATGTTCTTTGAAAGACTTGCTGCGGGAACTCATCAGGCAAGCAACTAAAGTAAGAACCTATCATTTGTTAGTGACATTTTAAGATTGTGTACTGCCAGTGCATTTTCAAATATCATTTTTGTGAAGCAAGAAAGATGCATGCAGCAATTACAAACAACACTTTCCATGAACACGCAACCCACAACTATGTTCTGGCATAATAATTCATTTTTATTATACCAAGCAAAATTAATGTCGAATTGCACGTAGAATGTGTTCAATTTGTTATGTGACGTTGCTTTGTAATAATTTGTAAAAAATTTCCAAGTAAATCCCTTTTTTTATTAGGCAATTATTAGTACTAAGTAAGCATATTAATGCCTTATTCAACATGACCTTATTCTACATCCGTAATACACAATACCAAAACTTAACAACTACTTTACTAACTATTAATTATTATAATTACTAATTTCTGCAATACTAACGGCAACAAATGAAAGAGCAATGTGCTGTAGCGGCTCAGATAAGTTAGTGAGGGAAAAGTCATAGTTCATAGTGAATAACATTTTCTTTTATTAGTTGGGGGACACTTAATTTCTAGCGATTATCATCAATTTGATTACAAAGATCGTAAAATCTCCATTCAGTAATTAAGTAATACCTTTAGATAAAAATTGAGTGTTTAATCTTGTCATTATACAATACTGACACTCTGTTCCCCAATCTGTTACTCTTCAGTGCTTTGACGCAATCTATATTGTTATAAGTGCTATATAAATACACGTTTTCAGATCCTATTTATGGAAAGTTGCTGACATGTTTGAATGAGCAGTGTTCTAAAACAATTTTCAATGTAACTTTTGCCCTATCAAAGGTTTTGGCCATAGTTATGGACACATTCAGCGATGTGGAGATTTTCTGTGACATACTGGAGGCGACAAGAAAGCGCAATGTGTCCGTCTATCTCCTTCTGGACCACACCAATTTACAGCTGTTTCAGGACATGTGTGAAAATTTAAAAATCAACAAGTCTCATCTTACTGTAAATGATCCTATTCTTTTCACTTCACTGACAATATGTAAAATTGAGACCTTATATTTACATTTAGACAATGTTGGTTTATATATTTAATATATGTAACATGCTTTTTTATTTATATCAATTATATTATGAAATGAAAAACATAGATGAATTCTTGAAATGTATAAAGTGTTTACCTCTTTCTCTTCATACAGAGAATGTCCATTCGTATTGTTCAAGGTGAAACATACTGTGCCAAATCAGGCAGAAAGTTCACTGGACAGATGAGAGAGAAATTCATCATCGTGGACTGCACAAAAGTGCTGGTCGGCTCATACAGGTACCGTCAGAAATTTAGGACATTCATTCATTTTTAATACATTTATCAATTTTAACCAAAATCCTGGTTTTGAAAAATGGAAATCAATATTGTTATTAGTTTCTTTCTTTTCGGTATTATCTCTTTATAAGGTGAAATGTCTATTTCTTAAGCATTAGCTGCTCCATCGGAGCCACTAAAGCAGGGGTGGGGAACCTTGGCCCTCATCCTGCAAGGTTTCCATGTTTCCCTGCGCAAACACACCTGATTCAAATTAACTAGTGATTGTGCAGAACTTCATTGGCTGTTGGATCCATTTGATTTGAGTCAGGTGTTGTGAAGCAGGGTTGTATGAAAAACCTAGAGGACTGCGGCCCTCGAGGACCAGGGTTCCCCACCCCTGCACTAAAGCATATTTCTCTTACATTTGCTGCTGTTAGCGATGCTATAACTTCACTTAGTGGCAACTTTTTCAATGATCACTCTTTTACTCCTTCGCAGTCTCACCTGGCTGTCCTGGCAGGTTCACAGAAGCTTGGCCGTACTCTTTAAAGGCAGTGGGGTTAAACCTTTCGACCTGGAGTTTCGCAGACTCTATGCCATTTCTAAACCTATCCCAGGATTTACCTGCCACACATCAGATCTCGGTGATCTCTGCCTACCCTTCGAGAAACTTCAGATCCCAATGCGCCCGGCAGGAATTGCTGAAAACACTCCTGACCATCTACAACAGAAACCTCGTAAGCCCAGGAACCCAAGTTTCCCGACAGCTCCTGTCCTGGTCAGACAAACCAGCTATCCAAACGTCACCACTGGACCGCAAAGATCTCAATGGCTTCCGCGGAGGAACACAATCCATCACCCCGTTGCCTATCAGCCCCCACTTTTTAAAGAATATAACACAAGGAGCCAACCTAGGCGTCCAATACAGGGCAATCACATCAACAGAGGTGTTCCTGCAACGTCCCACTGGTGTTAGAGCAGGTTATTTCAATGCTTTAGTTTATAGATTGTATTATTAGATGTAGAAACTTTATTTATTTTAACACATTCGACTTTATTTTGCCCTTTAACAGTCAAAGCACCAATAAGAGATCCACATTCATTTCTAAAAGTACAATCATTCAAGTTATTCACATGTCTTCTGCAGAGGTCTGTGCATGGATAAAGCTGGAGTCTCCTCCTGCATTTTAGTGTGGAGTTTGTTCCACCACCTGTCATCAAAGTCTTTAATATAAAGTCCTGATAAACTCTCTCCGTCTTGGTTTTCCTCTCTCATCTTCTCTGGATTAAGGTCTTCTGCCATCACCTAGATCAGAATTAAAAAAAATCAGTCATAACAGATGTTTGGGAGAGTTGTGTAAAAGATGCGCTGTTATGTAAACATTTAGAGAAGAAGCTAGATTTTTTTGATGCACAATGAGTTGAATTCACATTGCGAAGGACATTTTGTCATTTTCTCACTCTCATTCAGGTTTCAAACTGGTATGGCTTTCTCGCAAGCTTCAAAGACAACATAAAAATGTTTAGTCTTCTGAGTTTGCGACTGCAGCTTTTTAGGTTTTGAAACATTTTGGTGCTGACGAACCCCAATTTTTTCGTTTATCATATTGTCTGACCTCAGAGACTGTCTGAAGCATTTTTTCTGTTGGCTGTAAAACATGTAAAGCTTCCTCGATGTCCTGTAAGGCCCTCTGGCTGTTCTCCAGCATAAATGAAAACTGCTGAATCCGCAGGATTTCAATTAGCAACCTGAGAAATTTACCAAGAAGATGAACAAACAAAGTGTTAAATTCATCTGTCGAAATTGATAAATAAACAGATAGTTCTATTGTGGCTGACATACCTTGTTCTTATCAAGCACATGATGGTTTTTAATCGTAAAATGTTACTTGTCCCCTGCTGCTGGTCGTGTTCTTCCTCAGTGCTGGATCTGTCTGGACAGCCATCAGACTCTAGGAGCCTCTGAAAGCTCATGGCCAGACTCAGCCAGTACCATGGATGGTAGGGATGAAGACAGCACAGCTGCTGAAGGCTGGAGATGCTGTCTGTCAGATCTCTGTAGTGTTCATGAACACTCAGCTCCAGCTGAAGGATGCAGGTGAGGTGGCAGGTGTTGGATACATCTGTCCTCTATCCAAAAATAAAAACAGTAAATCAGCAAAAGCTTACATAAATGTTGTCAAGAGTTAGTAATTTACTATATTTACCAGTTTCTCACAGGCATTCAGAGCCTCTTCTTTTTTGCCCAGGTGACAGCAGCATCGAGCGATCCCTTCCAGCACATCTCTCTTTACTGATAAGTTTCCAGAAGGTATGAGAGAGAGGCAGGATCTATACTCATCCAGAGCAGCCTATGGTTGACATAACTCACAAATCAGGCTATGAATCAAATGACAGTGAGATACAAATGTGAATTCAGCTTTTTATACCTGATACTGTTTCCTCCTGTAGGCCAGATCTCCTCGAAACTTCAGGGTTTTTTGTTCTTCTAATGGACCCTCAAAATTTCCATTTTCACAAAACCACTATACAGAATAAAACAAAGGAACAATATGACATCCTGGAAGACGTCGTTTATTTACATTGAGGGTCAAAACGATTAGAACACAAGTATTTTCACTAGCTAAGTCAGTCATTTTTAACCTTTGCTGTAGTGTGTCAGTAAGAAATATCAGTTTACATTTCCAAACATTCATTTTGCTACTAATTGTAAATAGAAATAACGGACATAAAACCATTTTTAGCTGTTGACAAAAATAAAATAAAATAAAATAATAATAATAATTATATATATATATATATATATATAATAATTTTGGCTAATTTTTAATAATTTATCAAAAAGGCACTTAAATTGTTTGTTAATAAAATATTTATTTGTTTATTTATTTTCACTTATTATAAATGTAATTTTCTCACCGTGTGAACCCGGCAGAAACATAATTATATGTTATAAGACATATAATTATCATCAATTATATATAATTATAACTTAAGCATATAGTATGCTAACTACATAATTTATGATTACAAAGTGGTCAAATATCACTGACTAAAACATACCACGGTACGCTCAGGTAAATACTATACATATCTGAGAAGTATTGTGGTATTGGCATCTGCTGCCATCACTAACGTTTCCTTAGTAATCCTTTGAAGTTAAACTATGTATCTGAACACTGACTCTGAGTAAATATACGCGCCATTTCCGTAGCATGGTATCGGTTTGTGGTAGACGTTGAGCGTGATACCCACCAGAGGTTCGCAGAGTTTGGGCTCGTATGCAGGAAGAGCAGTGGAGACTCTTTTTCTTGATTCCTCAAACACAGAATCATCAAAAGTGCTGCCCATAATCTCCATGTTACAAACACGCGCGTGACTCACCACTGCTTCCCTCACACTCTCATGAAACACAGTGATCACACGTGATCAGCACAGCAGATACAGAAATGTGAAGGGATCCGATGAAAATCGTATTGTTAATTCGTTAATTTAATTTTATAACGCTGTACTCTTTCATTGCAAGTCAGCGCTACTGAATTCATTGAGCAATACAATTTTATGGATCTAGGGGGCGCATTGTAGCTCAGAAAAGCCCTAAGCAGCATGAAAATTTTTTGCCTTATTAGAAATATTTGTATGCGATGAAGATTTAGATCTGCTTAGCCTTGTGTAGCAGAGAACCACATTTAAAAAAAAGGAACCAAAAAGAACCACATTTATAAAACGGAATTTCTCTAGCAACGACTGTGATTGGTGCGTCCTGTTCTAACGCTGCGAAAAGTATCAGGCACCACGTGACAATGCTGTTTTTACACCAGAGGGAAAAAATATTTTAATTAATTAAATATTGATTTTATTGAATATTTTCTATAAAATATCGTATAAATTAATACATTAGCTTCTGTGAAAACTGGAAATAAACAACAAAATAAAAACCACTCCTTTTCCCCCAGTACCCGGATGTGTCACGTCACATTAATGCGCGTTACGTCATACAAACGCATGGTCCAACGTTTCTCTGAACGCTGATCTCATCCGGATTTTGAGTGTTTGATTTTATAATCCGCTGGAATGAAAGTTAAAGTGCTTTGTAGAAACCCGGATGATTATGTTCGGGAGACGACCAGAGATATACAGCGAGGTATGTAAACATAACGTGATTAAATGAGGGTTGGTGTAAGTTAATAGGGACCAGCATGGAATCCTAAATGCAGTGTGTTCCCTATCTAGTGCCAAGGAATTACGATCCGACCCTGCATCCTTTTGAGGTGCCCAGAGAATACACCAGGGCCCTAAATGCCACTAAACTAGAGAAGGTGTTTGCCAAACCCTTTGTAGCTTCACTAGATGGACACAAAGATGGCATCAGCTGCATCACCAAACACGCCAAAAGCCTGTCAACAATCATCTCTGGTGCCTGCGACGGGGAGGTAAAACTTTAATGCCTTAACCATGCTTGTTAAGTATTACAGCTCTTTCAGATGTTATGTTTATATATAAAAACAACATACACACCTAACATACAACTATACAGTAAACAATAAGACAAAGGTTAATGAACTTCAGTTTTCAATTTTTCCCAATATGAGTGTGTAAATGAGCATTTAGATGTAGTATGGATGAATGCATGGATTTGTGATTATTACAGGTAAAAGTGTGGAACCTTGCTCAGCGGGAGTGTTTGAGGACAGTTCAGGCTCATGAAGGATTTGTACGAGGGATCTGTTCCCGCTTTTGTGGCACTTCCTTTTTCACGGTACTTTAATCTAGCATGTTCTTCCTTGATCTAGATGAAGGCAATCCAGTTAGTAGGTGCTTGTGCAGTTAGGTGATTCTGTAAAATCTTCATGTCGTGCAACAGGTAGGAGACGACAAGACCATCAAACAGTGGAACATGGAGGCACCGGGATATGGAGTTCGGGAGGAACCAATTAATACGATTCTGGGAAAGGTACAAAGGTTATATCAAAGATGATAGATTATATATATTATTATATAATGCAGACATGACTGCATTTATTTAACCACAATTTTTTTAGTGTAATATAATAATATTAGGGGAAATTATTTAAAAAAAAGAGAAAAAAAGCCTTTGTAACATGATTCTTTTTAGGAATCATTCTAATATACTGGTTTGCAGCTTATTATCAGTTATCATTGGTGTTACGTTATTGATAATCTGTCTTAATATTTTTAGTGTTTTCCCACTTCTTGTATTTGAGAAAACTGTAATAAATATACAGGATACATCTTTAATGAATAAAACATTCAAAAGAACAGCATTTATTTCAAATAGAAATCTTTTGTGACATTATAAATGTCTTTGCTGAAAAAATACATTAATTTCTTTCTTATTCTTTGTCTAAGAAAAATAAAAAGCATTAATAAGAAATGTTTCTTGAGAAGCAGATCAGGATCATGTGATACTGAAGACTGGAGTTATGGCTTACATTTCGCCAGAATAAAATAGATTTTAAAATGTATTTAAATAGAAAACAGAAATTGATAACTTTAAATTCTAACAGCATTTTTCAGAAATTGAAATATGAAAATGAAATGTATATAAACTGGATTATTATAGAAAAAGCACCATTTCATAATGGAAGACAATAAAAACCTAATGCAAATCTAAATACATTACAATGTAAAACACTGTTTGTGTTAATTAGGGTATGTTTCACAATAGTATATACTAAATTATATTTATTTATAAATATGCACACTCTTGTTTTGTATGGTTTTCAGTTTGTAAGAGGCCTGATGTGTTTTGCAGGCGGTGTTCACTGGCATTGACCACCACCAGAGGGAGGGCACGTTCGTAACCTGTGGGCAGACGGTGGATATCTGGGATGAGCAGAGAAGCAGTCCCATCCGCTCCTTCAGCTGGGGTGTGGACAGCTTCAGCTGCGTCCGCTACAACCCCATAGAGGTGATCAAATTCATTTTCATTACATTTTAATTGACTACTTCTGATGTCTTTACAATGATTAAAATATGCCAAAGCCAGCAGTGACCACTATGTTTTTTTTTGGCTATGGCCTTAATAAAGAAATGTTTTCAAGAATTAGTAGGTATTTACCATCCAAATGATTAATCGAAATAATATATTACTTGTAAACACATGTTTTAAGTTTTATCAACCACAGATTGCATTGTTGCACTTTACAGACTGATCTTCTCGCCAGCTGCGCATCAGACAGAAGTATTGTTTTGTATGACACCAGAGAATCTGCACCACTTAGAAAGGTCTGCAGTGTTTTGTTTTTTCTTTCGAACACATGGCTGAATAGTGCCGTTTATTATATTTAAAACGAAATGACGCTCTGTTTCAGGTTATCATGCAACTGAGAAGCAATACGCTTTGCTGGAACCCAATGGAAGCATATTATTTTACCTGCGCCAACGAAGACTATAAGTGAGTTCATTTTTGGCCTAAACCTTTCCATTAAAAAAAAGAAATGAGAGTAAATAATTCATATCAACTGTTTCTTCTACAGCCTTTATACCTATGATATAAGGCATCTGGATGTTCCTTTGAATGTGCACATGGATCATGTATCAGCTGTGCTGGATGTGGATTATTCACCTACAGGAAGGGAGTTTGTATCTGCCAGCTTTGACAAAACAGTCCGAATCTTTCCAAAAGACAAAGGACACAGCAGGTAAGTGTGGTGTGGAAAGCTCTCTCTCTATCTCCCTCTCTATATAGAGAGATATTTACAGCCTTGGTAGCCATAAGGGAATTTTTTCAAAAACACGTACTGCTGCTTGAAATAATAAATAAATATATATAATTTTTTTTTTCATTTTTTTTTTCTTCATACCGCTTTATTTTTGTGTTTTTGCCACACATTACATGTACTTACTATTCTAATAACAATTAATTGTGCATAATTACATGCAAGTAATCCTAATAATATTCACTTACAGTAACACCTTAAAATAAAGTGGGCCCAGTTTTAAAATGTATTTTAAAGAAACTTCTTGCATTTACCAAGGCGGCATTTATTTGGTCAAAAAAACAGTAATACTGTAAAATACAATTACAAGTTAAAATGTTTTCTATTTGAATAAAATCTGTGATCCAAAGCTGTTATCAGCATCATTACTTTAGTATTCATTTTTGCTTGATCTTTCATAAATAGTTCTGGTGTTCTGATTTGGGCCTAAACCCCCCCCAAAACCTTTTTGAAACACTAATATTTTTGTCCTTATTTTTTTTTTTAAACAGAAATACATTATTTCATTTATTTATATTGAGGATATAATAAAAAATTTAAATGCTAATCTAAATCAATTACAATTAAAAAAATAATTAAAATATAATATAAATAATGTTTAGGGTAAATAAAATTAGGGCATGTTTCCCATTATCTATTAAAACCTGCACAGTTGGTTTCAAGTTAGTTTACTCACTGTTCTATATTAATGTGCCGCTTTCACTGACGCACACAAACACGCACATACTGTCACTCGATTGCTAATCAAAAGTAAGTGTTATAATTAATTTATTCAAATAAATGTGATCTTACTGCACATTTCAAATGTCTGATTTAAAGATAAAAATGCTAGAACTAACTCGTCGTAACTAACAAAATAACCTCTTTACCTTCAAAATCATTAAATGCACAGGTTGCCATGCATTATTGCTTACATATGCGTGTATGTATGTATGTATGTATGTATGTGTATATATATATATATATGTGTATATATATATATATATGTGTATGTATGTGTGTGTATATATATATATATATACACACACACATACATATATATATATATATATATATATATATACATATACAGA
>JAUMHP010000070.1:17785717-17805088 GCA_032361065.1 Enteromius trimaculatus | reverse complement strand
TATATATATATAAACACACATATATATATATATATATATATATATACACACACATATATATATACACACACATATATATATATATATACACACATATATATATATATATATATATATATACACACACATATATATATATACACACATATATATATATATATACATATATATATATATGTATATATACACACACATATATGTATATATATATATTTATATATATGTATATATGTATATACACACACACATATATATATATATATGTGTGTGTATGTATATATACATACATATACATACATGCATACATTTCTATTTTCATTGCTACAAGTTCACGAACGAAGAGATTTTCTGGCTTTCAATGTGATCTTCCACAATCCTCAGGGAGGTGTACCACACCAAACGTATGCAGCATGTCATCTGTGTGAGATGGTCTGCTGACAGCAAATATGTCTTGAGCGGCTCAGACGAGATGAACATTCGATTGTGGAAGGCCAACGCCTCGGAGAAGCTTGGACTGGTGAGTGCTTAATCCCATTTCATGCCTAAATCAACCATAAAGAGTTTTAACTCAATGACTTTAGGTTTCATACCTGATTGCAGAGCTTTTTAAGGGTGTTCACTTGTTGCAGATGCACTCAGGTGGTTAGTAAGGACCGTATTTGGCCCTCTGGCCACCCCACAAAGCACTTAAAATGAATTACACTCACAAATCACTTTCGTTAAGCACTTCTATGGCAGTGTTTCCACGGTCTGAAACCTGGCCAGGAAAAAGCGCTAGAGTTTTATGTCTCTTGTCAAAGCAACTCTTGTAATAGATTGCCCTAAAGTGCCTACATCTATTTCATGAAGTGAAGTTGCCTTACAAGAAAATCCACACATGTCCATAGATCTGTTTAAAGATTGAAGCACTTTTGTAGTTTATATATGTATAATAACGGCTCAGATAATTTAGCTCTCACTCAATAAAACTGAAAAACCTTTTAGTATTTTCTATTATCTGGGCTGCGTTCTCCGATAACGTTGTCTCTTAGCGCGCTACGAAGACTCTAAAGGTATACCTTAACTACAGTTATACCTTTCCTACGTGTGTTCTCCGAACTATACCTTAGGATGTTGGTTAAGATAAACCTTCTTAAGTGCAACCTTAGCAGGTGCTGTCCATGCTGGAGGTGCTGAATAGGTTGATATCGATGCCTCAATGATCGATTGTGCGCTCTTTCCTTCGCAGCGGTATAGGTGAAGTATTGCGAAAACAATATTCTTTATAAAGAAGCGTTTTAGGAATAGTACAAACTGCATTTATTGGGGCTCATTGAAATATGTACATGCAGAAATAAATACATGTATGTGTTTTAGCAAGTGTGCAATCCCACATCCCACGGCCATAAGTGTGTTAATGTTCTCCACAATGCCGATTACCCGCCAGTTGTATCACATTATTGGCGTCAATCACTCATTTGAGTACAAAAGCGCAAACATGAGACATACCGACATTCACTTTGTTGGGGGAAAAAAGACCGCAAGAGGTGAAACACCACAAAGGTGTGTCATTCGCCAGTTTCCGCACAACGGTCTCCAACCGAAAAAAAACAAAAGAAATGTGGGAAAGCATAGCCATGAAATTGGCAGTGTCTGGTTCCTGCCCATCGAGACAGTGGGACTGGATCCGTAAAAATGGCCCATGTTTGTATTCGCTGACATAAAGTTTGTGTAAACTCATCTTTGTTTATATAGACCCTTTGCCCTTTTCTTTCAAATGGTTCGCCAGCTGATGTGACTTACGATAGTAATTAAACATAGTAAAACAACCATTAGTTTATGGAAACTTTAGTAATGAAAACACTTCCATACAATGGGTGTAGGCTATAACAACTTAAGTATTTTATGTGTAAAACTTTAAAGTAAAAATGAAAATTACTAATTCAGATTTTATATTAAATGTTAATGTAAAATTTTCTATGTGTAGTAAAAAACTGCGATGTAAAGCTTTTTGGGTATTGGTGGTCGCTAGCGGTATGAAGCGCCAGCAGCAATAAGGTATAGCTAAGAGCGCTCCGAATGACTTACAGAAGGTAAACTTAACTAAGAAGGTTTGGAAAACAGGCGTCAATGATAAGGCACTTCTTAAGGTACAACTTAAGAATGATGTAGCGTTAAGATGGTTTGGAGAACGCAGCCATGAACTTCAAAGTTGTTAAAAACAAGAGCGTATATGTGTTAAGGAGTGCCGGTTTTAGTCAGAGGCAAAGTAATTGTTACAAAACGGTAAATGTGTCCCCTTTAAGTAAACTTGATGTGTGTATACGCATGGAAAGAAAGCTTTTTGTTCTGCTGAGGCAGATGTTGGTTCCATTCCAGGTAGATGGTAGTTTCTTCTCCCCATCAATTAGTATCAGCTCTAGTGCATCTGATTCTCTCATGCGGCCCATCGTTGGCAAATTTTTGGCTGCTGGACTTTAAGAGAGAGATTTATTCTGATGCTTTTCACTTAAAGAGATCAGACACTCACTGCAGTTATCAGCAGTTTGAATCGGCTAATCACTTAAAGCAGAAAAATAATGAAGACATTAAACTATCAGGCACATGAGAGTATTTAATTAAAGGAGCAGATGCTGAATCAAGAGTCTGCTGTCTGGAGAAGCTCTTTGGACCTTAAAGAGTTTGGTTTTACTTTGCTGTCTGACCAAATGCCCATTTTATTATTTTGTTATTATGAAAATTCACTCTCTGTAAGTGACTTTTTACAGTATCAGGTTTTGCACGCATGCACATTGTTTCTGGTGTTTCGTTTAAAAAGGGCCATGCTTTACACCCTTTCATTTATTCCTGAAGTCCTCTTGTAATGTTATACTTTGTGGAATTTTCAAATATAATTGCTACTTGCAGTCTGTGTATGTTAATATAACTCTTAATTATTTTTTCATTAAGCGTTTCTGTAGCAGGGTAGAGCATATTGCTAGCAATGGCAAGGCTATTAACTGATAAAATGTGTACCTTAAATGCACTTAGGATAAAAACATTTGCCAAATACATAAGTGTAGTTACATTTATCATTTAATTAAATAGCCTGTTTTTAGGACCATTAGGGTTATTGCATTGTGACGTTGTTTACATGACAATAAAACACATTTTTTCCCATAATCCTTACCGTAATGTGAACAACATAATCTACTTTTATTTTAGTAATTCATATAGTTATATAGATTTTAATATTTTAAGCTTTTAGAATTTTGCATGTACTGTGCTTTTAAAAAATATTTGTTACGGTAGTTTTCAATTAGTTTAACCTAAAAGTCACAAAGGTTACAATAACAGTAGAAATGGTAAAATAAAATAAATTTGCTGCATAAGTATGGTAGTTCTAGTTTTTATGTTGCAACTTGTTAACAATTTTAGAAACATAACAGATGTAAAATTCACATCTGGGGTTGACTGCGTATAATTTATCTTGTAAAACAAAAGCGTGAATGTCTCTTCAAGTAATGGCTGTTTTACCAATAAAGCAGTAAAAGTTATTCTAAAATGATATTTGAAATTCCTTGACGATCCCATGGCTGATATGCTGATTTGCTTTGGGGCAGGACTACAGACCCAACAGCTCTATTATGGGATGTCTCCATGGAAACAGCAGAGTCATGTTACTTTTTCCCCCTCGTGTGAACGATGTCAAGAAATTCGTAAATAAGGCCTTCCGATTTTCCTCCCGAGCGCTCTGATGGCATCAGCAGCTATTAGATTGCCCTAAACAAATTGAATTTGAGAAAATCATTGCTTTTAATTAGAATAAAAGCCCTCGGTGGGGTGAGATGCGCTGAAGCCCGGGAGCTGAAGAAATTTTATGAAAGAGAGATTGCTGTGTTTCTTCATAAAAATGTGGTTTCATGTTGATTGTCGAATTAAAAGGATGCCATAACGGTGCTGCCACTGTTGTTTATGAAGTGCGTTCATAGGAAATGTGTACATTAATACAGTTTGAAAGCCCCTCAAAATCTTTTCTGCTGTTGCATGGTGTATGTACTGCATATATCCTCTCTTGACCAAAGACCCGCATCTCATTGTTCACAGCTCTCTGCCCGAGAAAAAGCTGCCTCAAACTACAACAAGAAGCTGATGGAGAAATTTCAGCACCATCCACAGGTGAAACGCATCGCCCGCCACCGCCACCTGCCCACAGACGTCCTGAAGCAGAAGAGAGAGCTGCGGGAAATGAAGGAAGCCCGGCGCAGAAAGTGAGTTCCCTTCACCAATTTTAAAACCATAGTTAACCCAACACTTTTCAGAAGAGATTTGGAGTAATTTAGCGTTACACCATTTGCTCACTAATGGCCCATCTGAAGTGGATGGGTGCCGCCAGAAATTCATTAATTTGCAGCACCTGTAAAACTTGTTATATACCAACAACATTAGACTTCTTGGAAACACATTTCAACTTTAAAGCTCATTGTATCTTGCGTCTATGTTTGAGTTGCCATTCCAATCTGATTGTTTGTGCTTCTGTGTGTGTGTGTGTGTGTGTTTTTTTTATTTTTTTTAGGGAACTAAACATTCGCAAACACAGCAAGCCAGGATCTGTTCCTCTACTGACAGAGAAGGAGAAGCATGTGGTGGCTGTTGTGGAGTAAGAGCTGATTTACAGAGGTGCTTTCGGTGGATGGTTTCTGTTTCTCCACACACGGACACGCTCCAAAATATTCCACCCTTTGGCCTCTCTCATCCTAAGGTTTATGAGTGTATACAAGAACTATCAACATACTGCCGTTTGCTACTCATTTCTAAAGAGTTTTACATGGACACACATTGAGCTCTCTTTATAATTGGTTGTATATAAAGAATAAAAACATCTTTATTTGTGAATCCAACCTTTACTGCAAACCTACTGGATACACGGTGACACATGCAAGTGAACAGGACTTTCCAGATGTTTCTATAACATGTATGTTACTATCACCTACCATTACCTGTATCACCAAATTCACATGGATTTACCTTGATGCCAGGTTACCCTGTAGGTTTTTTACTGATGTTATGTGGGCCATATATTGTCTGATAGTGAATGCAATAAATGCAAGGTAAGATTGGTGAGTATTAAGAGTCAGTTGTTCTCTTCTGTGCAAGCCTGTGTTTGTCTTATGTAGTTGTTTGCTAAGGTTTTCTCATCCTGTGTGTGTACTTCACCTTTTTAGCCTGTAATCCTATCATCTCAATCTGCTTTCGTTTCAAGCTCATTTACAGTCTATGCAACCCAAAAGGTGTGAGAAATTGTGGGTCAGTAAGGCATATACAGTTAGAAACGGGTGCTTTGATCAATACAATGGTAACACATTTTCTAAAGTTATTTACAGGTTAGTAACTGATAGAGTTTTAGTGTTTGACAGTGCATCGACTAATGAAATGAAGCACTGAATTAGTAATGTTTGATATAATATTAATAAAGGTCATGCCAGACAAACAGTTTGCCTTGGTTAAAATCACTTGTATCATAATCTCATATGGAATCTAGAATCATTAATATTTAACTCATTAATGCACATGAATTTAGCTGTAAGGAATAACCAAGGTTGTATTTATAGTTGTACATAGAAATTAGAAAGATGATGTTTTATTCAGCAGTTTAAAATGTAATTGAGTCATGCCTTTTAAAAAGGATGTAGTGGTATTCCACAGATTGCAATAATTTGACGCATTATTTGTCTATACTTCCTATTGGCAACGGACCCTGCTCAGGTTATTTTTAGAATATGTGGCTGATCCAGCTACAAAGTAGATTCCAGTCCGTTTTTTCGCTATGATTTTCCACAGGCTGTCAATGAAATTGTGAGACCTACTATGACAAAGGCTTAGATGAATATTCATTGGGTCATACTGACGTTGCGTCCTGACCTTCCAATTGTGAAGTCTTGATTCTTCAGTATTCATTGGGTCATGCTGATGATGAGTTCTTCTTTTCCTGAATAAGATATCTCATAAGATTTTTAGGTCAGTTTTATAATGTTTTTTTTTTGTGTGTGTGAAATTGACTTATTTGTGACCTTGGACCACAAAACCAGTATTAGAGCAAAATTAGAGCAGAAGAAATGTTCAAAGTTAGCAATGCACAATACTAATCAAAAATAATGTTTTGATATATTTACGGCAGGAAATTTACAAAATATAGCCTAACGATTTTGGCATAAAAGAAAAATCGATCATTTTGACCCATTATTTAGTTTTGTGGTCCAGGGTCTTATTTAACTTACAAAATTTTACAAATATTTTGCTGAACAGATTTCTTTTTTGAAAATGGAGAGAAATAATACATTACATTTTTATTATTTACAGTAAAAGATCACTGAATACTGCAGTTTATGCAATTATTATTTTATTTTCCTTAATGTGCAAATACCGTTTTTTCCTGCCAGAGACATAAGAATAAGGTGGAGTTATTGAATATTAATTTAGTAATGCTGACGTCTAGTTCCTCGGACCCAATGGCGAAAGATGTGCTCTTGAATATTAAGCAGGCTGCGCTGACGTAGAGTCGTTTCCTTCCGAAAGCAAACGTTGCCTCATGAATATTAACAAACTAAGCCTTCGCCATAGTACGATTGGTTAACTCGCCCCTCGGCCGGGCGGCTTAGCTCCGCCCACCCTTCCAATTGGGATTCTGTGTCGCTGCATCCATTTTTGTGTATTTAAGATATCTTCAAGGATTACCAAACCTGGAGAAAAGCGAGGCACCGGCGCAGAGGGACTCAAAAGGGAAACAAACATTTATTTTGAGATGCAAAAGAACTTTTCCAGGACGATGACAGCGATGGGTTAGACAGGATTGAACAGGATGCTGGCCAAATAAAAGGCAAGAGGCGATTTCACATCCTCACTCAAATCTGGAATAACATCTGAGATCTGCTATATTTTATTCATAATACATCGCTGCTTTATTCATTTCGTTTTTGTATTGAGGAAGAGGAGAATTTTAAACGGGATTACGTTAATTTCAGTAGCCATTGCCTTCAAAAGGACCAGCTGTATTCATTCTTCTGTTCTATTGCTCAGAGAGTAATTGATCTAATGCTGTAAAATCCACCTTATGTAGTCTTAGAGCTTAAACTGTCATCATTTCAATAGTACCATAATAACTTAACCTCGTTTTGTGTTTTAAAGCATCGTAACGGTCATCAGAGATGCTGCTGTGGGTTATGATGCTTTGATTCCTGAGCAACCAAAACCCATTGATGATTGAACAAATAGACCTTGCATTCATCATGGATTAAGTCTGGTTATTGATCTTCTTCAGCATCGGCGTGTAAAGATGTCTGCTCCAGCCGGGCCCCGCAGCGGGCCTGTCCTGCCGGAGATGCCGGACCTGAGCCATCTCACCGAGGAGGAGAGGAAGATCATCCTCGGTGTCATGGACAGGCAGAAGAAAGAGGAGGAGAAGGAGCAGTCCATGTTGAAGTAAGAGCTTTATGGATCCTTAATGTATGAAAATATATCTCGAGCTGTTGGCAGAGGGGTGGGGAGGTAATGGTGTGAATGGTCCCCGGTTCGTTTAATTTGACACAGAGAGCGAGTGTTGGAGGTTTAGTGGTGAGAATCACATTTGTATTTATTAGTCATATGGACATCAGGCCTTTGCTTTATTCACTTGGCTTTGGGATCGTTTTATATATCGCCTTTAGTAGTGCACACTTTATAATGACAGCTCATAGTTCAATAGCACGCTATTCCAGATGAATCGATGTGAATATCTAATGTTGTTTTGACCTGAGCATTGAGGCTGTGGCGCCAGAGATTTCAGCACCACGGCGCTGTCCGCTGACTTAAAACCCGTTGAATGATTGTTCTGTTGTGAAATACTGATTATTTAACTTCGTATTCAGTGTTACTGGAGATTAAATGAAGGGAAATGCTATTATAGGTCTTGAATGGTCGGGTTTTGTGAGAAAAGTGTTCTTGGTTTCATTTGTGGACGTTTGACAACTACTTGATTTGCAGCAGTGGAGAAAATAGTTCAGTGTTGCAGAGCGTTTCAAACTTTTTAGGACACTGACCTTTAGATAATGACCTGGTCGGGACTTTAAAATGTAAAGACAACTGTATATTTGAATGTAAAATGGTTCATGAAAATAGCATTATTAAAAACAACATTGCTTTTTTTGTATTGTCTCTGACTGTATTAAAGCCAAAAGAGGTGAGCAAAATATTATTCGTTAAGTAGCAAGTTAACAGTGTTTTAATATCTTTTTTTTTTACTGTCTGCTAAAGTAATGATAGATGTGTAAATCTAATGAACATTATATCTAGGCTTGACAATAGAATAAAACAATCATAATCTCATGATTTACAATCAATCACCACTATTTATATTTATCAGAAATATTCTTTGCAGACTCCTGGGGGACCTTCAGTGTGTTGAAACATGTCGTTTCTTTGTGTATAATTATTTTGTATAATTTACTATTTCAAAGTAGAGACCGAAGCAGCTTTAAGTTGGTGATTCCCGACTGTTGAAAATATTTCTTTCTGTTCTATTTGCATTGGTTATTGGTTTAGTAACTTTGTGCAACAAATTACTGAACAAGATCACTAGGGTTCAAACGGGAAAGTATTTGAAGCGGCATCAGAACAGCATCTTTAGCTCACAGATTTTTTTGTGAGGGTGTGTAGACGTGCTTCTATCATTAGGTAAATATTAACACTGCAGCATGGAAAAGCCGATTCCGTGCAATAAGTGAAGTAAACATGAGTCACAGACGTAAAGCTGACTGCCACCTCACTGCTGGTGTGTGTGTGTGTTAGGTGAGTCACTTGATCCCTCCCTCTTAAACACACACATCCACCATTCATAGTTTTGAGAGAGCGAGAGGGATAATGTTAGCCACTCGAGAGCTGATGTCATGTAAGGGAGGGTGATGGTTGGTTAGCATCAGTGTGGACGCTGTCACGAGGTCTCTGATCTTTCTAGAGTAGTGTGCAAACGGCCGGTGTAGAGTTACACAACAACACGGCGGCTTGTTGGCCTCTGACTGTTACTTATACTGAACAGTGAATGTGCAGAGCTGCTGCCCGTATCATGTGACTCACGGCCTGATCACATTCTCATTCGCTGATCCACAAGGCCATGCCTTCATTTGGGTTATTCATAATTTCTATTATTTATTCTTTCTACTTAAGTTGCTTAGGTTAGTCCAGGTTTTGTGGACAAAACAGTCCAAGTGTATTTTCCCCATCTTTTGTCAGTTCAATAGACTGCTTTCACTACTGTATACTGTTTATATCAGCTTATATTTGCATGTGACCTCTGTAATGATTGTATAACTAAACATGCCTTTTTTGTTACTGTGCCTTTAAGATTTCTATGTAAATGGTTTTTGTTTTTAAAATATTGGGTCAAAATGTAGCTGGCAGTTTGCACAAAAAGCTCCAAGAATAACCAGCATCACTTGCTCACTAATATGGATCCTCTGCAGTGAATGGGTGCCATCAGGATGAGAGTCCAAACAGCTCATTAAAAACATCACAGTAAACAACTGTCATTTTTAACTCTAAAGTATTGCTTCTAAATTAAACTTAGGTCCACAATAATGCTTCCAGTGGGAAAAAAAAGTTTAGGGAATAGGAAAAGAAATATGCACAAATCCAGGGCTGTTAAACAGTCAAAAACAACGCTAAACTAATATGTTGGTGGATTTTGATCTGACATATGGACTTTTTTAATATTAATAAATCATTCTGACAGCACTTATTCACTTCATATGATCCATTAGTGACCAAGCGATCCTCTACTTGTCAGTAAATCAAATTTTTTATGTCAGTTATTCTCTTTTGAAGATGTATCATATTGTGCTGCATTCATGCCATAGTCTGTGTTGAAATCCGGCAAAAATAATCAGAAATTTTATAAAAATGAAGTTTAGCCCCTTTTCAGAAGGATCTGCATAGCAGAAGGTGCTACACACAGACCAAAACCACGCTGTATTTGGCTGACTTTACCACTATTAACTAGTTCTGCACTTGTCCTATACTGCTCAGGCTCAGATTTTGTCCAGTCAAGGTGGTGATGGAGAACAAGCAGGATCGACAAACTGGTTGACTGGTCACTAATGAGATTTTTAGCTGTGGTTGTTTCACCATAAATCTCTTTGTGGCTGTGGTAGCCAAGTCAGGGACGGATTACGTACTGGGCGAGCGGGGCTGCTGCCCAGGGGCCCTCGGGGTGCAGGGTGCCCGTGGGACCCCTAGCCCAAAAGAAATTGCAATGCTTATCAACAATGAATATCTGTGTATCTTACAGGGCCTTTGATCCCTGATGGAAACATGAAGTGAGAGCCCATTTTGCGCGAACGCCGTGCCCAGGGGCCCACACAACCCATAATCTGTCCCTGAGCCAAGTCACAGGATGTTTCTCTAGAAGAAAAAAAGAATTATATATATTAGTATATAGGTATACAAACAAACATGCACAAACACACACACAACGGTGGCTGTAAGCCAACTCGGGGAATCCTGGGAGAATGAGGAGACGAAGAAGCCCTCTGTAAAAGTGTTTGCCAACTTCCTGTCATCTCACTGGAAGAGCCACAAAGAAATTGAAACAAATCCAGCTAGAGAGAGAGAGAGAGAGAGAGAGAGGGAGAGTTTAAGCTGAAAGTGAGAGTGTGCCAGGGGAGGTGTTTATAGTGTATGAAAGAATGAGAGACCGGATGTTTAGGAGATTTGACTGATAGTGGTTGGGTTGAGGAGAGCAGTTGTTGCTGATTTGCTGTGTTATGCGGGGGGTTTCTCTTCCCCCTTTGGGATCTCTGAGGCCTGTGGATGAGAATGACACCTGTAGCTCCCAGGGAAAGTGAGTGCACTCAAGCTGTTATTTATAAGTGAGTGTTTCTCATCTGTATTATATATGTACTTACAATATGACAAAAGCAGTATTTATTTATATTGCATTTTATGTTTGAAAAATTCTTACTCAAATGAACTGAATTAGAGTAGAAAGCAGGTAAAAATGGTGTACATATTTACATTACACATTTTATTTAATTTATTTAAACCGTTGCTAGATTTGGCTTCATTAAATGCTTGTTGGTTGTTTGTTTTATGATTTGGAACTTAAAATCCACATTGCTGCTTCAGTACGAAAGAAACACAGTCTCACTCCTAAGTCGCCACATTTTGACGCTTTTTAGTCACTTTTCGACGCGAAGGGTCCTCCGTTGTTCTAAATACAAAACCCTTAGTGTCAATATATGTAGACGCGATAAGTTCGTAAATAAGTTTAATCGTCATAATTAATATTCCAAGTCTTTTGATGCAAAGCGATTGATTTGTGAGAGGAATAGATGCAGTTGCTGCAGTCTGTGCATGATTTTAAAAAATGCTGCTACAAGAATCCTTACGTCAGTGTTGGTCGTGAAATGCCGTTGGCCCTTGTGTGTCTCGTGATCAACTGCGTCATTCTACAGGACGGGAGTATGTTTTCTGAATGAGATGACAGCGTGTTAAAGGAGCAGGATCATTTTTAGTGATTAAAACCTTGTGTTTTAATCTGTTCTTCTTGTAACGACTTCGTACGGCTTCATACTCTAATCTTGGTTTAAGGAACAGGCCCCTGCAACTGCCTTTGCCTGTGTGTGTGTGTGTTATATTGTTCAGAGGTGGGTAGGTTTGAGGTAGGGGTTCGGTGCTAAAAATAAAAGTAAGAAATTATACAATAAATGAATGTATGCACGCAAACCATTACATTAAGCCAAACAACTGAGGATCCTTCACGTCTAAAAGTGACTAAAAAGGGGTACCTTGATCGTCAAAAAACAAGGGTCTTGACCAAGCATCAAAATGTGACGACTTGGAAGTGTGAACTTGTTGCTCACCAACATTTATTGTTATCGAACGCAAGTCATATTTATGTCCAGAATACATAATGCATTCTGCTCATAGAAATTTAAATTATTTGCTAAACCTTTGCCAAACTTTGGCGAGTCTACACAAATAAAAATAAAGGTGCTTCATGATGCATTAGAAGAATTTTTTTGTTTTGTCTAAATGGTTCCATAAAGAACACTTTGACATATTTCTGTTTCACAAAAGGTTCTTTGATTTGAAGGAAGGTTCTTCAGATTATGAAAAGGTAGGAAAGAGATCGATCTTTAAAGAACCTTTGACTGAATGCAACCAAAAAGGGTTCATCTATAGCGTCTTTGTGAAGAACCTTTTTAAGTATTTATTTTTATTTAAGAGTGTTACAATTGGTTCTTCCTCAAAGTTGCTCGATTGCATGAACATTGCATTAACCCTGGACCTCTGACTCCCGGAAGTCAACCCGATTGGAACTGCCAGTTGTGTGCCGTCTGTAGTAAGTCTTTTCCATTAGTAATGACAGGAATCCCTCCTCGGATCCGTCTGTAGATCGCACTGAGGAGTGTTGTGACCTGAATTGTAGACTCACTTATACGCACGGCATCCCCCGCTACCATGTAAAGAGCCTCTGTGGGACCACCACCCCCCCCATACATATCTCTGAGGCCTCCGGGAGGACGGGCTCAATCCACACCGCAGAGCACGCACCAACTGGCTCTGTCCTGCTCATTAGCATCTTCCATCAGCTCACTAGCTGGCATACGGGATGTTAATGGTGGAGTGTGTGTGTGTCTCTCAAACCTAGCGATCTGCCTACAGTACGTATCTGCTTTTCAAGACCGCATTCTAAATTGGAGCAGATGTAACTGATTTGAAACGTATATGCAGTAGTGCGAGGCTTTAGGAAGAAACTGCAGGGGGTTAATGGAAAGCTAATAATTAATAAGCCAAGTGTAAAATTAGAATATATGAATAGGGCTGAAAAATGCATTGAAATAAAGCAGCTTTCGTGATATTATAAGATGAAAGAGTGCTGTATAGTTTTCATGTTTTAGGGTGAAGTGTGGAATTATTTAGCTTTTTTTGTGGAAAGAAGTTTATGGCACTTTACCAGTTTTCAGCTAAAATAAAAATGTGAGAATTTGAAATGTAATCTCGGGAGTTAGAAGAACTTTATAAGTTAAGAATTTAAGATGATATTGGTATTGTAACTTGTATTGTATAATAGAATTGTTAGAATTATCAAATATTAATTTTACTGCAGTAATAGTCGTCTTGTTTTGTTTTAGACTTTGTTTAAAAAAAATAATGATAATGATTAATATGATATTAAAAATGCCAATGAAGTTATAATAAACTGTATAATGAAAAATATTTTATTATTTATTCAAATATTTTATTTAGTTTATTTGCATGTCATATGATCATTAACTGCCATCAGAACCATGAAGATGCAAATGTGTTAAATTATTAAAATATTAACTTCTGAGGGAGAACTTCCAAGTAAAAAATATTATCCATCTTATGTTTTACATCATTTTTATTTTAGGTGCTTAGAAAAGTGCATTTGTATACTCCTGCAGTAATGTATCATACAAATCATATTGCTCACATTTTTGAATGACTAAAAATATTTGGTAAATTAGTAATTACATCCAATTGTTTAATGTTTGTCAATGTGGATGTGAATTTATGATGAACATTTATCTTGTGTAGTCCTCCATTTTGGATTTTTTTTTTTTGTACACTAAGCTTGTTGCAATGCATTCTGGGATGAGGCTGTGTAATTAAGTTAAATAAGCCTTTGCGTTTGCAACGAGCCATATGACAGCTGAGCAGAGCATTACCTCTGCCCTCCTCTCGTTTGAGTCTCCTTCCTCTTCATGACTCGTTGATGTTCTGTCACCTAGCATTACCTATTCTCTCATTTCTTGTCTCTAACCCACCCCTCCTCTCTTGTTGTCCACAATTTGTCATCATGTGATTTATTTTTTTTACTATTTCTTTTGTTATTATAACTAATAAAAATGACAAAAGCACATCTAAAAATTGCTTAAACATAAACTAAAATGTACATTTTCAACATAATGTTCACATGATGTTCGCTCTATACTCATGTGCTCTAGATCCAAGATACATTTGTTGACTCATCACTAAATCTGAATAAATGACCTCAAACTAACATGCTGTGATACGCAGTGTATGAGTAAATCAGAAGTCAGCCAGTTCCTGTGCAGCGGAAGCGCTCAGCGTGAGTGTAGTACACAGAGCAGTACGTCACAGCGCTGCCGTATAGTGCTGCTGTTATTGCATAAGACTGACCCAGCACTCTGAGAGAGAAGACGCTGATCGCTTTGCAGCGCTTAGAAACGTTCTGCCACAGATGCAATATGCCTTGATGTTTTCTCAGTTTGTTTCACATTTATGCGTTTGGGTAAAGCCTCATAGTGATTACAATGGAATTTTATTTCTGCTACACAATAAAAATAACGATAACTGTTAGTTTATACGGCACAGTTCAGCCCTTTTCACTCCAGAACTGTGTTTTTTTTTACATTTCACTATTTATTTATTTTTGGTTTTGTTTTGTTTTCATCGCAGATCAATAAATTAAAAAAGGTAATTGCAACAATTTTCTCAATTCTGACAATCTTAAGTCTCACCACCTTCTATTTTGAAGTTGTTATTATTATTATTGGTTTGGACGAGTGATGTGTGTGTGTGTGTGTGTGTGTGTAGATGTATATAATATATCGAATAAAGTACAAAAATTTGATTTATTCCTATACACTAATTTTTGTTGATGTGTCGTTAGTGTCAGTTTTTTGTATTATTTGCCTTATCTAATATTGCTAGTAGTTTCCAGTCCATATATTTGATTCTTTTACATTAACATTTTTTTTTTTTTTTTTTTTTTTTGAGAAACCCTGGAGAAACTGCACATCATCCAGTATAACTACAGTTAATAAAAACTATAAGAAAAAAAAACACTAAAAGGTTTTTTAAAAAAAAATTTAAATAAAAAATAATCTCAGCTAGTTGCCAAGGCAACATTTTTGTTATACTGTTAAACTGACATCATCTCCCTTCTAGAGAGTGTAAAGTAATTTAAGGAACAAGAATTTTCGATCAGTGTACAAACATGCAGGTTCATGTGTGTTTGTCTGTAGTTATGCAGGTTTAATACGTTTCAAGGAGACCTAGAGCAGAGAGGAGATGATCTTGTGATCTACAGGATGATGGCGCCGTACGCCGGCCTCTACACGTGTGTGGTTTCATATCAGATGAACGGACGCATGCTCCAGTTTACACGTAACATTTATGTCAAAATTGTTGGTAAGATTTTGTTGTCTTCTCTCATTTAATTTCTCTGGAACATGTTAATAAAAATCTAAAGTTACCTGGAAGTTTTTATCTCACAATTCAGACTTTTTTCTCAGAAGTGCAAGTTTAGATCTTACTGACTCTGTTTTTGCAGTTCTGAATTTATAATGTGCAATTTTTTTTATTTAGTTTATATCTCACAATTCTAAATTTATGAATCACGATTCTGAATTCATATCTCATAATCCTGAGTTTATATCTCACAATTCTGAATTCATACATCATGATTCTGAATTCACATCTCATAATACTGAGTTTATATCTCACAATTCTGAATTCATATCTTATAATCCCATGTTTGTCACAAATTTGAATTCATATCTCATAATCGTCATCTTATCTCACAATTCTGAATTCATATCTCAAAAACCTTCAGTTTATGTCTTAAAGTTCTAAATTCATGAATCACACTTCTGAATTAATAACTCGCAATTTTAAATTCATAACCCAGAATTTTAAATTCATATCTCATAATTCTAAGTTTATGTCTTAAAGTTCTGAATTCATGTCTCACACTTCTGAATTCATACCTCGCGATTTTAAATTCATAACTCGGAATTCTAAATTCATATCTCATAATCCTGAGTTTATATCTTACAGTTCTGAATTCATACCTCATAATTCTAAATTCATGTCTCACTTAAGTTTCTGAATTCATATCTCACAATTCTCAATTTATATCACAATTCTATATTCATGTCTCACAATTTCATATTTATGAGTTCATATCTAGTAATTCTGAGTTTAGGGAGAATTGGGAGAATTCTCTGCAAAATTAGCGAGACTAAAAAGTTGCAATTAGTTTTTTAATGTATTTTTTCATTTGTAGCAGAATTAATCCATATGTTTCACCTCATCTTAAGGTGTTCACATGTCTTCTCTCCTGTAGTTCCTGATTACGGCAGTAAAGTTCCCATCATCCTGAATCCCGCGAGGGATCAGATCTACATGGTGACTCTGGGTGAGCGTCATCGTCTTCTTCTACTGTTTTTACTGTGTTTTCTGCGGTATGCTTCAGTGACCGTCTCCGTACTGCAGGGGAAACAGTGACGCTGTCCTGTCGTGCACATCTGCCTCACCTCTACGATGAAAAGCAGCACATCTGGTGGACCATCGATAACAAAACTGTGGAGCAACTCGCCAACCCACGATTCAGCTCACCTGAGGCCACGTACGACATGTTTGTGTGTGCTTCTCACTTCTTTGGTCTGTCTCGATCCGTTTTACTGACTCTGCGTGTGTGTGTGTAGGCTTCTGTCAAATGATTACGGTGACGAGTTGAAGGAACAAATCTTGAATGTGATGGATTTTTCTGTTGACGACCTGCAGAGGGAGTTTAACTGCTCCGTTAGAAACAGCCGTGGGTTCAACACCAGCCGAGCCGTACTGAAGGCCGAAGGTAACTACACACTACTAACACAAATGTTCAAATGTCGTTCATTCCAGTGAGTTCAGATGGGTTGAGAAGAACAGAATTTATTTGAAATCAAAGTCTGTTCATCAAGAATAAAAGAAAAAGAGGAAATCTATTTAATTTATACTTTATGTAGCTGTAAGTATTAAGTTTAGAATTCAGTGTTTGATAGCTTTATTCAACTATTATCCTAGTAGCCTAGTAGCTAAACAGAACAGAAGGCTACTATAATGGGTTTATGTGAAGATTGTTTTAATTTCACTTAAATTAATAGTTATTTTTAAATAACTTTTAAACAATGTAAAGAAAAGAGTAGTTCTTAATTAGAGGTTATTGTTTAATGGCTGTAGTCAAATATTTAAATAGTTAAATATTAGGGTAATTCTTTTTTTTTTTTTTAATAGGGAAATCATTATTGGTATCAGTGATACTGGCTTTTAAACATAAAAAATGCCATTAAACAAATATTAAAAATAAGTTGTTTGTACATTAATTTGAAGTTGAATATAAAATGATTGCAATATAAAATTATAATTAAAGTAAGTTTATTTTATTTTTATTTATTTATTTTTTTCAGAAAAATGCAATTAATTAGTTAATTCTATGTTGATTTTGATTGCTTTCGTTTTTCCTTTTGTAAGTGACTTTGAATAAAAGCATCTGCTAAATGTCTAAATGTAAACGAAATATAATGTAAATAAATACACACACATGCTAAAAGTATTATGGAAAGATTTTAAATATTTACATGTGTATGTTTATATTTATATAATTTGTATTATATAAAAATATATTTAATATATAGGATATTTTTCTTAAATACAGTATATATACATGTGTTTGTTTGATTTCTACATATTAACTGTGGGGCAGTTGTGGCACTGAACCGGCTGCCCACACCGGCTGTGTGTGTTCACTACTCACTACTGTGTGTGTGCACTTGGACGGGTTAAATGCAGAACTCAAGTCCAAATATGAGACACCATACTAAATATGCACAGTACACACCCATGTATTACAGTGTTTTACAAGAACTTTTATTTTTGATGCATTTAATTTTGATTAATCGTTTGACAAACTAAAACTTCAAATTAAAAGTTTTATAATTGCTATATTTTTATATTGTTGGATGTAAGTTTCATTGTCATTTTAATCGTTTCAGACCCTGAGGCACAAACACATAAGTATTTTTTCAACATTGAGATTTATATATCATCTGAATAAATAAGCTTTCCATTGAGGTATAATTTGTTGTTATAGGACAATATTTGTCTGAGATACAACTGTTTGAGAATATGGAATCTGAGGGTGTAAAAAAATCAAAATATTTAGAAAATCACCTTAGCAATGCATATTACTAATAATAATCAAACGTTTTAATATATTTACTGTAGGAAATTTACAAAATATCTTCATGGAAGATGATATTTGTCCTAATTTCGACCCATACAATGTATTTATTGCTACAACTATACCCCATCAGCTTTTAGTTTCTTATACTTTGGCATTAAAACAATAAATCAATGAATCTGTTGTACTTGACACAACCTTTTTTTAATTAATTTGGTGTTTGTTTTGAACCCTGTATGCTTGTATGTTTGGTAGCAAATGTTGACGGAATGCATACAAAAATTGTATTCATTTTATTTATGCATTTAATTTTTTTGAGCAATGGTCATTTATATACATATTTATATGTGCGATACAGAAACCTGAGTAGCGAAATGTTTCCATTTACATGAATATTTGTGTGTCAGTGTGTCTGTATATAATCTTATGTGTGTGTGTTTGTGTAGCGCGCGTCCCGGCTGTAGAGCTGGGCTGTGGTTTAGGAGTGACACTGGCTCTCATGTTGATGATGTTTGTCATCTATCACGTGTTCTGGCTCGAGCTGCTGCTGCTCTATCGCTCGTGGTTCGGCTCAGATGAGAGATACACAGGTGAGAGTTACACCCAAACACAAATGTGACCACAAAAGCAGTCTTCACTACTGCATGTTTACAGCTCAATTTTAAAAAAGTACCCTTACGACTAATTCTGTGGTCACATGTTTACTAACACCTGACCTATATATATATATGACTATGTGTTTCCTGGCTAGGTGATAGCTGTGTCTGTGTCATCAGTTTGTTTCACACTTCTCTCAAATCTAATAAAGATTCAGAGATTAATTTTTGTGCAAAAGCCCCTGCGAGTCATTTTTATCCCAAATGCTTATCACTTTGGTTTAATGTTTGTTATATGTAATTGTAACATTTAATGGCATCATCATAATTGTTGATGATGACAGAAACAAAGCAGTAAAATCTCTGATTGGAAAGAAAATGCATAGTATTGCATTTATATTAAATATACAGTGGGTATGGAATGTATTCAGATCCCCTTAAATTTTTCACTCTTTGTTATATTGCAGCCATTTGATAAAATGATTTACAGGTAAGTTCATTTTTCACCTGATTAATGTCCACACAGCACCCAATATTTACAGAAAAACACAGAATTGTTGACGGATTTATTCAAATAGAAAAACTGAAATATCACATGGTCCTAAGTATTCAGACCCTTTGCTCAGTATTTAGTAGAATCTAATACAGGGAAAGATGGGAAAGATGCAACAAGTTTTTCACTCCTGGATTTGGGGATCCTCTGACATTCCTCCAGGTCAGGTTGGATGGTAAACGTTGGTGGACAGACATTTTTAGGTCTCTCCAGAGATGCTCAATTGGGTTTAAGTCAGG
>JAUMHP010000070.1:17748748-17763382 GCA_032361065.1 Enteromius trimaculatus | reverse complement strand
AGTTGTTATATTATTGTTGCTTTTTATTTTTTCTCTCTCTCTTTTTTTTTTTCTTTTTATAAATATTCTTATACATTTTATTACCAGTTCCAATGATTGCAAAATGGTTGGAGTGATCAGAATGGCTGAAATCGCTTACAGAACCTGTACTACACGAGAAATAGTTGTGATATTGCTATAATCAACTTGATGACATTTCATCACCCCTCATTTCAACATCAGCACCTTTTCATGTTATTTAAAAAAAAAAACATAATAATTGCTTTATAATAAACAAGAAATAGCTTTGTGAATCCTTTATTTTTTGTTGTGGGTGTGATTGAATAGTGAAAGATCGAACAATAGTGACAAAAAGAACATATTATTGTAATTGGATAAGACAATTAGATCTCTAAAAAGTCTTTTTTTTAACAATTGATTCCAACAGTGACATTCCCACAGCATCAAACTGAGATTTGGCTCCTGCTTCTCAGATGTCTTTTATGAGGAAAAAGACTCCATAATCTCCTATATGCCCACTTTATAGGTTTTGTTTTTTATTAAGAACCGTTGATATTTAAATGAGGACTCCCTGAACAATTAAACAGCAGCCTCTTTATTGTGCATGTTGTTTTGGCTGCATGAGTACAGTGTAGTAAAAGTGTGGCGTCTGGCTCCAGGCTGGCAGGCTTTGTGCAGAAAGACAATAGAAATGCTCTCGTGTTCCCTTCAGCACAGATGGTGATGCAGCAGGTTTACCTGAGTGTTACCTGTCACACACCAGCACCGGTGATCCCCTCAGACTTCACTCACACACACCCGTGATAAAGCTCAGTAATATAGAAAACATAGCCAGGTCACATTTTGCACCAAAATCAACTTGGTGGGGGAAAAAAAAGTTTGCATGAAGAATAGGCTTTTCATTTCTAAGGTGTGCACAGCAGTACACACTTTTTTTCTCTCAGGATTCTTTGATGAATAACAAGTAAAAACAACATAATTTTTTACCAGATATAAAACATTTCTAAAATGTAAATCTATGTTGTGACTTTTTTGTTCATGTAATAGATCCTTTGTTAATAAAAGTATTCATTTCCTTCAAAGAAGAAAGAATAAAAATTTTGAACAGTAGTGAAACAGTAAACTACCGTAACCGCAGTTTTAACCATTATTATCCATTTTAAATAAATGCTTCTCTTGTTAATATTTTAATTATCAAAGAATCCTAAAAAAACTATTAAGCATCTCAACTGTTTCCAACACTGATAATAAAACATCAGCATATTAGAATGATTTCTGAAAGGATCACGTGACACTGAAGACTGGAGTAATGATGCTGTGTATCACAGGAATAAATTACATTTTAAAATATATTCACACAGAAAACAGTTATTTTAAATTGAAATAATATTTCACAATATTACAGTTTTTCTGGATTTGTAATCTAATAAATTCAGCCTTTATGAGCAGAAGAAACATCTTCAAAAAACACTAAATATCTTACTGACCCCAAATTTTTTGAACGGTAGTGTTTACTGTAAGACAAATTTTAAAATAGCTTACCATAAGGACATTTACTGCTATTTATGAGCATAATATTTCCATATGTATAAACATAAAATGAAAATATATATTAGATTGATTTGATATATGTATAAATATAACATTTTAATTTTTTTAAGGAAAAACAAAGATGTTTATTACCAAAACATGTCAAGATGTATAAGTATAAAATTTTACATATAAAATTGGAACACAATGTCAGTGATATAACATCCGTAGCAGAGGTGTAAAGAGTGCCTGAAAAACATACTTGATGTATGGTTGCCTTACTGTAAAAAATGACTCCATTACAAGTCACCAGTTCCAATAAGACTTGAGTAAAAGTCTTAAAGAATCCATTTTTAAAAGAACTTAAGTATTTATCTAGGCTCAAAGAACACCAATACATGTGAAAAACAAGAAACTGTTTATTTATGAGGTTTTATTTACTAATGTAGAAATGAAATTGAACACCTCAATATTAAAAAATAGATCGAAGTCAGTCTCAATCAAACTCAAATGTTCAAAAAAGGCACATGTAAAACAATTAGTTTTTTCCAAAAAAAGTATTTTCAGTCCACAATTGACAAAAAAAAAGTCAAATAAAATTCACCTCAGACCTCCTCTCAGTCTCAGAGGAGGGTGATATTTGTATTTAACTTCCACAAAAGCAGCCATTTCACTAATTAATGTAAAACACCTGGTATTTGGCAAACTATTAGTTCACGTTGCACCCTGCAGATGGCGATATCGCCTCTTCCACCCAAGAAATTAGCCATGGTAGATAAAGATGCCGACTTGTCGCGCACAATCACAATGTAATAAGTAAAGGTAAGTGTCCGTTCAAATTTAATGGAGTAAAGAGTACATATATTCAAACAAAAATGTAGTCGAGTAGAGTAAAAGTTGCTTATATTTTTGATACTCAGTACAAGTACGAAGTACCCGAAAAATACTTAAGTACAATAACGAATACATTTGATCAAATACTTTACACTACTGATCAATAGTGATTATCAATAATTATAGATTTATTTATTATTGCTCTACAAATCAAAGTATACAGTTTGAAGCATTCTTGAGATCTGTTTTGGGACTCTGTAGAAGAAGCTTGATGTCAAAAAATCTGAGAAGCAGGAAGTAAAGTTTCAGTTTGTTCATCAAAAAAAAACATTTTTTTTGATGAATAATACAGTTGCCCGTAATTGAGCGTTACATTGTCTCCTGGTCAGCTCAAGTCTTTCTGGTTATGGTTTGCAGCACTGGTAGAGTGTGTGAGTTTCATGTTTCTTTTGCCTCTGTTGTCTGAGTGTTAGATGTTTGTCTGATTTTTGGTGTAGTCTGTAGTTCTGTTTCCTTACGTTGTCCAGTATCTCAGCAGTAGCAAGGCCGTGCCGAGCTTTTATCCGGTTGCCCGGCAGAGGATTGAATTGCTGGTTAGTTCTTGATGACTGGATTTTGTTTCTCCCCTTCTGTGGTTTACTCCATTAAGGGTTTGAATGGAGACAGTACTTGTGATTCTAACCTCTCTGAACCCTGGAGACTGTTTTGCATAGAAATCTCTTAATATCTAAAGATAGATGTTGTTGTTGATGGTCGAACAAAAACCGTTTATGCTTGTTTCATTCGTATGAGTGGGTGCAAATTTAGTATTGCATTGCTCGTCGATTTGATTTTTTGAGCTTTTGATATTTTTATACACACATGTATATAAAATATCATACATTTCCAAAATGTTTTATAGTTAAGACATTTATTTATTGATGGGCTTGTAACAACCAAAACCTTTAAAATGTATTATTTATTTATTTTATTTTTTTAAGTAATTAATACAAAGCTAAAATAAAATGTTAACTTTTAAGTTTAATTTTGAGTTTAATTTTGAGTACTGAAATTATAAAAATTGACATTCAAATAAATTAAAACTAAATAGAAATATTAAAAAAGGACAAAAAGATAGTGATTTTAATAACATTTAAATTAAAAAATCTAAAATTAAAAGCTAATTCAAAATATGAATTAATAAATAATACTGAAATAACACTGACTGCATATGATTGAATATCATTTTAAACCGTTTAAACAGCATGATGATGGTGATTTTGGATGGATATACAGTCGGTTTTAGTGAATGCGCAGACATTGCCTCATGTTTGTCGCCAGAGCTGGACTCAGCTGTGCTATCATGTTCCGGTGTGTGATGTCCGACAGCTCCCATCGCCGCACGAGACACTGGGAGCGGTAAATATTGATGCTGTCTCGAACAGGATCTCTTTCACCACAACTGTCAGTGTTTGGGGAAGAGAAGAAAATGCTGATGGAAAAAGAGCCTTTTACGCTTTTCACTGACACTGAAGCTTGTGGTAGCTGCTAACTGCTGTCTGGATCAGCTTCTGTTCAGCTTCTTTATTGATTTCTGTAAGATTTAAAAGAATAGTTACCCAAAATTGTAATTGTATTATTTACTCATTCTAATGTCATTCCAAACCTTTATGAACTACTTTTGTGTCTGTGTCTGTTTTATGCTGAAAAATAAACCTTCCTTCAGAAGTATTCGCTGCACTATTAGTCCTGGTCTCCTATGTTGAAAGTTGAAAGGTGACAGGAAATGGTGTGGAGAACAGATGGGATATGCCCAGGAAATGACCTAAGCGTACACATCACCCACAGCATAGTTTTTAAGTTCTATTTAAACACAAATTAAGATATCAGAGAGCCATCTGTCCCTCCATAGACCGCAACACAAATTAAATGGTGGTAAAAACACTGGTAAAACTGTCCATGTGACATCAATGGATCCACTTCTGTTGCACAAAGAAAACAAAAATAGCATAATTTACTCAACCATTTTTCTCGCCTGAGTTACATCTGCAATTTTAGAGAGTATCACAACACATATGCATCTTTCCCCTTAACAGTAAACAACCGCAGATTGCGTTCATGCATGTGCTTTCCCCCCCGAATGTAAACAAGGCTGATTAGGTCAAATGCGTTAAAGCACATATGTTGGGATACTTAAGTGAGAAGAATGGAATGGTAAATAGTTATTTCTGTTTTCTTTGCGCAAACAACAACAAAACAAGTATTCTCACAAAACTTTTTACGATGTTTCTGGATCTGGGATCGTTTTAGTTGTGTTGCTGTCTATGGAGGGACGTATGGCTCTCCGATGTCATCAAAAGATCTTAATTTGTGTTCTGAAGATGAAAGGCCTTACAGGTTTGGAACAACATGAGGGTGAGTAATTAACGACAGAATTTTGATTTTGGGGTGAACTAACCCTTTAATCTTTTAAATAACAGAGAAGACGGTAATTGAGCTATTTCATAAAAACCACTTGTTTCAGAGATTTCATGCTCGCGTTTGTTATGTATTACACTGTAAAAAATAATTCTGGAAGAGTGTTATGTAAATGTTTTTAGTTCTGTACTGACAGCTAGCCTAGGTTTTTCATGGATTTGATGATAACATGTTTAATTTTTGGGTATTATAAAATGTACTTGACATGATTAAAACGCTTTTTGAGTAGTTCGTTGTACTACTTTGGTTGCATATTACAGAGACTGACATGTGTGGCTTGTCAAAAACATTACATTTAGCTGTTGCTAATATACTGAGTTTCTTAACCAGTAAAGAAGTGCTTTGATGCAAAAGTTTGTCTAACAAAAATGTTTTTTGTTTTTTTTGACAGACAGATCCTATTGTGAATAATAGTGAAAAATCACTTTTTAAATAATGGATCATTTTCATTATTACCCCTTAACAGATTTTGACTGTTGATTTTGCAAATAATATCTGATGCACATCAATGCCTAAACACATCCTGATGTTGAAGTTAGTGTTTCTGTCTCCATCAGCGTCCTTTGAAGAGAGTTAGTGAGCGTTGTGCATGGGTAATGAGTCAGACTCAGCCCCGGTGGAGCTGTGCGCTCACATGCATCGGTAATGAGACCCGTGTTAGTGATGCTCGGTGGCAAAAACATGATTACGTGCTGCTCCGATCGCTCTATATCATCTTCCTGCACGAGCAATTGCTTTTGTTGTGCTGCGTATTATTTTTGACAACTTGGATCGATCTCAGGATTAATCTTCTTTGCTTTTTTTCCTCCATAATCTTAACTGAAGCACAATCTTGACAGCAGAAGGAGCATTTGATCCTCAGCTCCGAAAGGTCACCGTTTATGCTGGACTTTGGCATATGAAACCGTGTGGAGCTGTCTGTGAGTTTTGAATTCAGTTACTGAACATCAGGTTTGTCCATTTGGACCAAATAATACGCAGCAAACATGGGTAAGCATGGCTACAATTATTAGCATTAAGCTTTTGTTGTGTTATTAAGATTCAGGCAATGGGGGAAAAAAAGCTGCATATTGTTATTCGGAAAAAACGGTTTGTCATTAAAAGAACTAATCTAATAAGAACATAATGATTCACCTTTTTATTAAGTTACAGCTTGATATGGATGGATCTCAAAATGCAAACAGCAGCTTGAATTATAAAATCTTTTTGGACCTTAATTAGCGCAATATTTCTTCTAATAATAGCTATTTTTTGACAATGTGACATACCCGTAGAGGGCTGAGCTGCATATGTTCCTCTTAGAGATCTGTCTATTTTTGATTCTGTCGCTGCATAATTAACACTTTATTTAACAGGCCCTTTTTAAGTTGAGAGAAAATAAAACCTATGAATATGCATTCAGTCTATTACGAGCTGCTGGGCTCTAAATATAGAAGCGCATTAAATATTCATGCTCCACCTGCAGGCAGTGTTTTAGCTGGTGAATGATAACGCTCCCCTCATCATGAACTTCCTCACTTTTATCAAACATTTATAAAATATTCAGTGGCTCAGGATGGCCTCTTCTGTTATGTCGTCTGATACAGTAATATACAAGGTCCTTTAGAAATTATAGTATTATTATTATTATTATTATTATTATTATTATTAATAATAATAATAATAACACAATATACTATTTTAACTAATATATATATGTATAAATATATATTTATAACTTATATATTAGCTGTATAAATACTTTATATTTGAATTCACTTTAATCAGGTAAATCATGTCATAAAATAATAAAATAAAATAAAATAAATAAATAAATGAATACATGTTTTAAAAATAGACTTCATTTATAGACTTATTTTTTTAAACATATTTTCGCAAAATATAATAGCTTTTTCTGTTGCTTCTTTTGATTTTGGGGTGAAACATGACCTGGACATGGTCTTGACAGGCTTCATGAGATTCACCCAGAAAGATCCCCCTGCCATTTGACACCAATGACAGCTCGCTCAGCACTTTATCAATTTTTCACCGCACACATCTTTTCGTTTCTCCGTCACTGGCTGACCAAACATTCATCACAATAACACTCACATCCATCTGCAGTACGTCTCAGAGCCGTCCGGAGTGCAATTGCTCACTGTGATCTTATCAAAAACCACTTGAAAGATGTGACCTTTTCACTTCATAGAGCAGCTCATACACAACCTTTTAAGTTTCATAAGAATTATTGGTTTGGAATATATTGTAAGCTCTTTCGTTTGGATATTACAGGAAAAATTCTATCATCATTGACTTTATTGTGAGGCCCATGTTCTTCTGAAGAGCTGTTCTTTCCATGGAATTGAAGTGAATGAATGTTGACCAGGGGCTGTCAGCTTGTAAAAAAGCATTGCGGTAGTTCACACAGCACAATTTGTTATATTTCTGTTATTTTACCAGCTTTATGTACAGTATGAAAGGAACAGACCTTCACTTTGATTCGGAATATTGTAGAATAATTTGAATTTGCCAGTTCATTTCTTCTGTGAGATGCATCATTTCCGGGAGCTGTTGTGGCATAATGTATTCAGGCTGGATGGATGAAAGCCTGTGTGTGTGCGGGTGAGATTCGGAGCATGTTTAATTACCACCAGCAAACTGGATGGCAGCTTTGATGCCAACCGCCTGCTAAGTGCATTTCTGCTGGGCGGATAACAAGGTCAGCCTGCCGTGCCCTCAGTGTTGGTGGGACTTCAAGAGATTGTCAGGATGCTCAAAAGCGGAAGATTTGAGATGTTTTAAAGACCTGGGTACAGTAATAATAGTGATTCTTGATGCAAACATCACTACTGGTTGTGATTCACCTACCACCATTTCCACCCTGCTCCACATATGCATGCATGACGTATTTTTGTCGGCCAACCCAGAAGTTAGCTTCACACTGGTTCCCTCACGAAAACCAAATACGATTTTTCCATTGGCTTTTGAAATGATACAGAAATTAAGCTCTGTGGCTAACAAAGGGTTGATTCTTACATGTGTAAACGGGTTTAATACAGTCTAAAAACAGGCAAACTGTAAAGCATCAATTGTGTTCTGTCAAAATGTCATCAAAATGGCCTTCCAGGGGGTTCCACTTTAGTTTAAATGATGTTCCAAGGGACGGGGGTTTTGCTTCAACCCACAGCCTGAAAAAAAACAACAACTGGCAGCAACAGAATAAAAGTAGCCTAATTCTGCAGGAAAACCGCAAACACAACAAGGGTATTATTACTGATGTTTTTTCATGTCATAGAACAAAACATGAAAATATCTTGAGCTTGTGTTAACCACAGACCTTATTTCAAGCATTTAACTCAGGACAATGAAATCAGAATGCTTATTAGTTTTTGCAAAAATACGTCATCCCTGCACCGTTCTAGAAGTCCGACAAACCAGGTGGCTCCGCCCCCAAACTCATGCCATTGGTTGAGCCAGAACTGTTACATTCTTCATTTCCTCTCACATGAATTTTGACAGTTTTGTTTGTCAGTTGCACCAGCAAGCATCACCGTTTCTCGAACCTGTTTGTTGTGGGACCTGCGTATGAGGTTCATTCAATCATTTGAGACTACAAACCGCTTCTCCCACAACAGCAAGTCTTCATTTATCTAATTTGGGATTCTTGTGTTCTTCCGTGATTCTAACTTCCTGTTCTCTCACCGTCAGGTGATGTGGGTATGCAACCTGTGCCGAAAACAACAAGAAATCCTCACCAAGTCAGGGGCCTGGTTCTACAGCGGCCCAGGGGGCGCCCTGCCTTTGGATGCGAGTGACCCTCGCCGCCGCCACGAAGAGGCACCGCAGGAAAAGAAGGCCAAACTTCAGGAAGCCCCACTGCTGTACCAGGGGCCTCCAGGGGACCGCAGCCGAGCTCCAGGACTCCCACGCCAGGCGTCCCTCAACAACGACTCCAGTCTGAAGCCCAACGACTCTCTGAGCAACAGGTGAGTGCAGATGTGTGTGTTTTGAAATGTTGAAATGTTTTCACATGCAATAACTTTGCATTCTTATTCTGTTTAAACAGCAGCACTTTTTAAGCCATTCATCCTACTTTAAGAAACAAGATTTTTGCTGAGGTAGTTTTTGTTGTTGTTAGGTTGTTGGTTTCTAGAATGTTCTGGATGTTTCCTAATACACTCTGAAATGGTTGCTAGGGTATTTCTGTGGCTGCTGGGCTAAGTGACTGCTATGTTGTTGCTAGGCAGTTGTTTGGGTTTTTCTGGGTGGTTACTAGGGTGTTGCTAAGCAGTTACGAAGGCATTCTGGATGGTTATTAGGACATTGATAAATGGTTGCTTTGATGGTTAGGCTAGCTTTTAAAATGTTACTATGGGATGTTTAACAATTTAAGATATATTTATTAGTAGTTAAAATTTTCATTTTAAACTGGACTGAAAATTATATTAATGTTAACTTCAACTAAAGTTTTAACTTTCCAAAATTAATATTTATACGTGATCTGAAAGCTGAATAAAATAAGCTTCCTATTGATGTATGATTTGGATGGATAGGGCAATATTTGACTGAAATACAGCTATATGAACATCTGGAATCTGAGGGTACCCAAAAATCTAAATGCGGAGAAAATCACCTTTAAAGTTGTCCAAATTAGATCTTATCAATGCATATTACTAATCAAAAATTAAGTTTTAATATATTTTAGGTAAGAAATTTACTAAAAACCTTCATGGAACATGATCTTTACTTACTATCCTAAGGATTTTTGGCAAAAAAGGAAAATCAATAATTCTGACCCATACAATGTATTTTTGGCTATTGCTACAAATATACCCCAGCGACTGAAGACTGGTTTTGTGGTCCAGGGTCACAAATGAAAATTAGCCAATGATTTATTCACTCTCAAGGAATCCGGGGTGTATATGACATTATTCTTTAAGATTAATCCAATCTGAGTTATATTTCAAAATATCCTGGCTCTTCCAGGCTTTATAATGGCAGTGTGTGTGTTTTTTGTACAACAGTCAAAAAGAAGTCCAATAAAATGAATTAATCCATAACAAACAGTGCCTTGCATGCCTTCACATGGGTGAATAAAGGCTTACTTTTTTTAATAGAAATATGGAAGAAAAAAAAAAATCTCTAATTTCCGCTGAAATGACATAGGAATGAGTAAATTATCATTAGCATTCTGGAAGTGACATAACCCTTTAAGTGAATAATAAGTTTATTATAAGCCCAAAGGGCAATTATTGGTGCAGCATAAAAGTTGTAAACATCAGACAAGGTACAAATAACAACACAATTATCTGGCATCTTACAAATTTAAAAGTCTTACCGCCAAAGGAATAAAAGAGTGTCCATACCGATTGCTTTTACACTTAGGCATACTATAACTAACGTATGAAAGATATCTGGTTTTAAACGCACATGCATACGTAGCCCATGTGAAATTGAAGCTGGGATAACAACAGCTGGAGCACACAATGCATTCGTTCAGGTTCCGTCTGTTTTTCCTCCGTTTACCACCGCTAATTTCCTGCGAAACACGCTAGACAGGTAAATAACAATCTGTAATTTATGGTGAAACCTGCTCTTGAATAAATGCAGGGAGTCATTTACACATTTATCAAACATTGCGCCCCTAATCTACCGGTGCTAAAGCAGTGTGTTCTATGGTTTACCACACGGTGGCAGTGTCTCTCTGAGCCCTAGTATCCAATTCTCTCCATCTTTTGCTGGGATGGCTGTATCTGGGGGTCAGAGGTCAGTCCTAGAGAGATGTCTCTGTAGAAACAGATGCCTGCTCTCTTGAAACCGTGGAGACCGCTGTGTGTTGGTTTGATTTTTCCGTTCCTGAATACCTGCGGAGGAGAGGAATGTTGGGACGGGTGCCACAGGGATGGGGCTGATCTCACTTGCCATTAGTGTGTGTGTGTGTGTTGACGTGAACACATTTGAATGACAAACCCTAGAAATTGCATGTTTCGACATTTAGATGGATGTACGGGAGTGAGTTCTGTCCTCACTTAATTGTTGGTCTGTGTACATGTATAGGATGTTTATTATAGTATGTCATGTTAAAAATGTACCTTAAATTGTCTTCAGTGTTTACATTACCATTACAAAGTTTGAGGTTGGTATGATTTTTATTTTATTCCATTAATTAATTAATTTTTTTAAATGAATTAATTTACTTCTACTTATGCTCATTTGTGTGACCAAAAATACAGTAAAAACTATATATCTAAAATGTATTCCTCTAATGGAATAAATGATGGTATATTTTAAAAACGTATTCCTGTGATGGAAAAGCTGAATTTTCAGTGTCACATGCATGTCCATGATCTATGATCAATATTAAAAAAAAGAGTTGTTTTAAATATTTTTTGTAGAAACCTATATTTACTTGTTTATTTATTTAACCCTTACTTTTGAACAGTTTATCGGTGTGTTTTTTAACTGAGAATGCATCCCTTTGCAAAACTTGCTTAAAAATATTGACACAGAATTAAATATCATATAGAAATATTGAGATTTTTAGAAACGCAGTTCATTTGTTTTTTCCCCATCCCTGGCTTCTTTACCTGGCAGATGTCCGTGAACAGCTCAGGACAGCAGGTGAGCTTTAAGCTGCTTTCACGGATGCAGTCTGACATTTTCCGTAGAACAAACTGTGCACCTCTCTGCTGTGAAATATATAAAAAGCTACTCTAACAACAGTGCTGTTCTTTTTGATCAGATCGGTTTGTGTTCTGTCACCAAAACTGTAAATGCTCATTTGCACTTTCTTTCTGGTTTAACGTGTAACCCCCGAAAGGTTAGATGTTAAAAATGTGCCTGCCATATGGTAGCGAGGCAGTGTCAGATTTGTTCAGTGTTGTATAACAGACAGTGTTATGTTTCTATATTGCTTCTGACTTTACACAACTACTGTATTTTTGAAAGTAAGCAGCTGCTTTCAGAGTTAATGCTTGGATATGAGGAATATTTGAAGACATGAATTGATGGAATAAAGTGGTGTGGATGACTTGTGAATTATTATGATGTTTTGTCAGCTGTTTGGACTCTCATTCTGATGGCACCCATTCACTATAGAGGATTCATGAGCAAGTGATGTAAAGCTACATTTATTCAGATATGTTGTGATGATGAAACAAACTCATCTACTATTTGTTTGCCCTGAGGGCAAATATTTAAGCCCGTTTTCCAAACAGAAAAAGCAAAAAAAATAAATAAAAAAATTCTAAACTAGTCAATTTGTGTGCTAGATTACTGAATATGTTTTATTATTTTTGAAGTTGATACTTTTTTGGTAGTAATTTAGTAGTTTTCCTTATGATGTGAACGCGCATAGTAATAATTAAAGAAAGGTATTTGTGAGATTAATACAATAGTGAGTTAAAATAAGAAAAGGTCATGTAATGTGAAATATACAATTCTAATGAATGTGTGGAAGTATGTCTATCCATAAAATCCATAAAAAAGTACATTCAAAAATGAGAAACATGCAATTCTGACTTTGTTTCTCGCAATTGCATTTAGAAACTAAATTATAATATTATAAAAAAGGTCAGAATTTATTTCTTACAATTGTGTTATAAAGTCCAATTATTTTGGGAAAAAAGGATAACTGTTTTATTACAATATAAACAAATACACAATTCAGAAAAAAAAAAGGTCTTATCTTGAAATTGGGATTTTTATAAACTTTTTATCTTTTTTTTTTCGGTGGTGGAAACAAGCTTCTACAGAAATGATCTTCCGCTGAAGAAATTTTAGCTCTTTTTTTTTTATACTTAATCATGAGTTAAATTTATATACATATATAATTATTATTACTGCTGGAGTAATCACAAGAATCCAAGGGTTCAACTGTAAAACAGTTGCAAACTCATAAAGGGTTGCAAAGCTCATATAAAATGAACAGAAAATTCAACGGCTCATGTAATATTTAGTTTGACCTCCCAAGGTTGACAATTAACATTTTATGAAGGTTAAGCACCTTGAGTGTCTGTGTCTTGAAAAAATAATAAATAGACAAGTGTTTAATGATTTCTGGTTCTACTGTAGGTCTGTATATAGAAAATGGCAAGGTTGTTTTAGGGTTAACTGCTGCCAAAGTGAATAAGAACAGCCTGACCATTCACCGGGAGAATGTGTTAAATAGTTTGATGCCTAGGAATAGAGCTCAGGAAATCACTGAAAAGCACTTCCATTAATCTTAAAGAATGTTTAAATTAACTCTGATTCTCCTCTCCTGAAAAAGTGCTGACAGCCTATTTATATCCTGAAATAATGTGGGAAGAGCCTAATTTGTCTTGGTCTCGGAGGTGTCATTGGAGCGAACGCTCAGACGCACTGCGAGTGTGGGTGAAGCTGCTAGATGAAACAATAATAATTACACTGGGATTCGGATTTAATTACAGCCGTTATGTTTCTCTGGGTTTGGCCGGTTTTCATGCGTTTGTATCTCCTCCCCCTCCATCTATAAAATCCATTAGCGTTTGTATTGGAGCGGGATGCAACGTGACACCTAAGTTGAACCACAGACAACAGCGGTTGTTTTAGAGCTGGAATTAGTTCGACAAAATGCATGAGTCATTTGTAGGGTTGGGAGCTGGTCTTCTGTTGGCACAGCAGGTATAGACAGACATGCATATTGTGTTGTTTGTTCAAGAGGTCAGCACAAGTTCCACTTAAAGCATGATGTAATCAGGTTTCATGCTCTTGGTTTAGCGCTGTGGGAGCTGATGTTGTGATATGGAGGTTTTGTCTTGAGAGGGTTATTAAGATGCACCTGCAGGAATTCAGTATCAGCATTCTGATCTCACACCTGCCTGCTCTCTAGACCATTCACCACTAATGATTTAAACGCTGATCTCTAAACAACTGGTGCATTTGAGCTTTTGCAAGGGCACACACACACACACACACACACACATATATATATATGTATATATACACAAACATAAAAAATGTAAAGATTCTATCTATAATTCTGTTGTTCTATTATTCTATTCTATCTACAGTATTGTTTTGTCTACTGTTCTAACATTTGATAGTTTATTATTAGATCATTCTGTCTATATTTCTGTTGATTGTTTATTGTATCATTAAATCAGATGTTATCTGCCTATCATACTATCATTTATATCGGTAACACTTTACAATAAGTTCACACTATGGATCATTAGTTAAGCATTAGTAAATATTTAATTTATCCTTTATAAAGCATTGTTCCAACATTATTATGCATTAGCAATCAGTTTACAAGTGCATCAATAAATGCCTTGTTCTTGAGCATAATTAATAATCGTATTTCATACTTTATTAATGATCAGTTTATCATTTGTTTTAATTATTATGTTATGTACAAACCAGTTATATAGGAGTAGTCAGTGTTTAATAAGACCGTTTAGAAAGTCTTAGTAAATGATTAACAAATTATTTAAATTTACATTAATAAATGGTATTATTTAGACACATGATAATTACAGATGTAAAGGCTCATTTATATTCTACATTTAAAGTTAAACAAACACAACACAGAGGGATACAGAACACAGACATATTTTTTCAAGATGTAAAAAATGTTATCGTACAACTGTACACTTGATAAATAAAAAACAAACCTTCAGTTTCATAGAAAAAAATGAAAGTGTACATTTTAGATTTTTTTGCATCTTGAAATTAATAGATCTATGTTGTTTGTTCTGTTAGGAAGATAACTGACCCTTTAAATCTCCTTTGTACATTTAGATGTGCTTATAAATCAAGAACAAGCCATTTATTGCTGTATTTATAAACTGCTTACTAATGACTATTTATGTT